>JAJOZX010011751.1:0-122266 GCA_023014485.1 Bathynomus jamesi | reverse complement strand
GCATTTATCACATTGGTATTACTTTTCCTTCATATATTTTTTCCCTGTGCATCTTTTACTCAACTGCACATTGCAAACTGTCTTGTAGCATTAGCAGTTTTTTTTCAGGTGGTGGAATTAGCTCTGGAAAGTGTCTTCCAGACAGACAGAGGCACTGGGGATTTTCCTGGATGTCCAGTATTTGTGAACTGTAGATGAATGACATTTTTCTATCATCAGCTTCACTATCTCCATTCTATACTGTAAAGGTATTTTTTCTCCTCCAGCTTTAGAATAGAGGAGATACAAGTTTCAGAGTGCCAGGTCTACCAGATGAAAGTATTTTTTTGTAATACTTCTTATCTCTTTTCCTTGGGATAGGGTAATCAGTATAAATGTTAGTAAACTCTATCAACTCCACCCACCATATCATTGTAGTCTACTACTACTACTTTTGGTACTGTTCAATTTGCCTCTTTTCTCCATGTGTATCACTTCTGCATTATGCATGGTAGAAAGAAGTGCTATATCTTTTATGTTTCCAATGTAGGGCCATAACTTTTCCTCTTCTGTATGCTGTAATCTCCCCTTTCTTCAATGTTTTGGTCTTCAAATTTTCAGGCATGTTTTCTTGAAAGTCTTACTGTCCCATAGCAGTCTGTCTTTTGTGAAACAAGCAAGTCAGCTAGTTGTGGTGATGTGTAAAAATTGTCCACTGCAATGCAGTATCCCTTGTTCAATAAAGGCTTTGCAAGCATCATGACTACCTGGGATAACTTTGGAAGATCTTTATATTCCTCATCAAGGGTTATACCTTTTCCAGTGTGTATGATGAATTACCACACATATCCACTCATAGATTCACAAAGCAAGTAGGTGTGGAAAAACTATACATGCCTGTCATACACTTTACATTACAGTTCACAACAAGGCCTAATTCAAACCCAGGCTTAT
Organism: Bathynomus jamesi; assembly: GCA_023014485.1. Taxonomy (NCBI): domain Eukaryota; kingdom Metazoa; phylum Arthropoda; class Malacostraca; order Isopoda; family Cirolanidae; genus Bathynomus; species Bathynomus jamesi. The sequence continues at coordinate 121,333 of JAJOZX010011751.1, read as the reverse complement.
ACACATGTACAATATGGCATCACATATGGTACAGTAACTTTATTTCATAATTAAATACAAATTATTAATTTATTGTATTAAATAACCACAAAAATTACTTCAGGAGTAGCATAAAGCCTATTGAAAAATGGAAAAATAACCATACATAACTAAATATGTAGGCATTAGGCCGACATAACAAGCAAAACATTTTTTGTATGAAAATTTGCCATCACTGACAATTACTTCAAGAAGAGAAATAATGAAAATACAAAAATTAGACATCTGGGGATTTTCAATTTGCAAACTAAGCAAAATATAAGAAAAAGATTTATATAGCTCAGCTCAGTGATGTCTAGTTACAAGCATTGCTGTAGGTAGGCAAGGAAGATGTGTTTAATCTTCCTACAAGTTCTGAGTGAATCGCTAATAAAATAAAACTAATAAACCCAAAGGATAGGCCTATCCCTTCATGTAATTAAGCATAGTGAATTGCCTGTATTAATTAGCCTGAATAAACTCATTGTGTAACCCTATCACTTACATTGAGAGAGAGGCACGATAGGCAACCACGCAACCTACAACCAGAAGTGTAGTGAACAAAGACTCTTCCTTTCTTATTTGTCTTTTTAATTATTGTTCTTTCTTCTATTCTCACTCTTTACTTTCATTTTCTCTTTGTGTCTTATTATAAACACCCAATGAAATAAGGTGGTATGGTAGTTTCTTTTTTACCATTAGGCAACGCTAAATGCTGAAAAAAAAAACCCTACTTTAAAGACCTCCACAAACAACTTTTTAACAAAAAAAAACAAGGTCTTTGCTGTTGATTCTAGGCATTAAGTCTGGCAGAAATTTTCACCAGATTGCCAGGCTGATAGCAATCAACCCACAACCCTATAGTTTTTTTTCATAGTAGTTTTTTATGCTAAAGCGTGCTCTCTTCAGTGGGATGTATTGAACCCAACCAAGCCTTTCCTTGTACAATAAAAGACTTTCAACTGTGATGTCTCTTTTAGGGATGTACAAATTTTGAAACTTGTCTACAAGGTTTTTAAAAATAAGTCATATTTTATTCAGTTCAGAACTTGGGTGGGATTCTTCATTATAATTTTCATTATTTGAAAAATGTAAATAGCTACTGCTTTAATTTACAAAATCTTCTATAGGACATCATTTCTCGGAAGAAGGTTGTACAAAGAATTTGATCCTTTGACCAATAAAGTTGCATATCAGGTTTCCTTACTATACTTAGTGAAATAATAAGGGCCAAGAAAATACAAATTTTATCATTTTTTCTTCTGTGATTCAGGAGCTTCTTTCAAATGTTGTTCAGCATGTGTGTTTCATTTTTTATCAGATCAACCAGACCATCATCAAAGAAAAAGTTGAAAAACTGCAATCTACTATCCTCCTGATTAATTGTGTACAGGTATCCCTCATTTAATGATCATTCACTCAACAATCATTCACTTTAGCTATTTATTTTTTTAACACCTTTTCTCATACAATGATTGGCCAAAATTCAGTTTAGCAATAATTATGATCGCTAAACCAATCGTGTTTCTGCATCATTGTGCAAGATTGCACATGATTGTAATCATTATGTTATTCACTACCTTTGTAAAGTGCAAAGCAACATTGTGCAGACTGTTTGGTGCTAATTTGGACTATGTTAAGTTACTGTGAACATTGAAAATGACAAGCATGTGGCTGCTTCCTCTGCATCATCAGGCAAGGCTAAGCTCTCTCATAAGTCCTTGACTTGGAGTTTAAGCTGGACATTATTAAGTGCTACAAGAGTGGGGAAAGGGTAAACTCCATTTCGAGAGCACTTGGCCTAGCCCAGTCAACTGTCTCAACTATCATTAAAAAGGCTCCCAAGTTGAAGGTCTGTTGGAAAATGTGACTTCTGGCAGTGCCATGAGGATAAATAAGGCACATGATCCAGTGATGGAAAATGAGAAGCTATTCCAGATCTGGATCAAGGATCAAACTCACCATGTGTGTCTCTACCACCATCATCATGGCCAAGGCTATGAGTCTGTGGGAGGACTTGCAGAAAGACTTGGGCCCTGAGAGGACTGCTGGGATTGTCAAGAACTTCAAGGCCAGTGTGTGGGGTGGTTCAAGCACTTTAAGGGGCAGGCTAATCTCCACAGCCTCCACCTCATAGGTGGCTACCATGAAATGTACTATGCAAAGAAGAAGGCACACCAGGCAACCATCACAAGCTTCTTCAAACCCAAGACAGAGTCAATCAGAAACAACACCTTCCACGTCAGGGTTCACCATCTTCAGGGCCAAACCTACAATGCTGTCCACCCTAAGAGAGTGACCTGCCCCAACAACATTCAGTCCTCCAGTCCCAGGGAGGACACTTGATGACAAACTAGCTTGTGACATGGACTTTACTTGGTGAGTGTTACCTATCTTTTCATTTGTCCTAATGTAGGAATGTATCACCTATTAACCCATGTTATAACATCCTTGTTTAGCAATCAGTTTTTCAGGAATGTAACTCAATTGTTAAATGAGGGATACCTGTAATTTAAAGTGGATGAACCTGTAAATGGAAAATGTGGTAGAGCTTGTGGAGATGTCAACCTTTCTTGGCATGAAACTGGGCATCTGATGAATGCGCTTCCCCCATCAACGGATGCCAGCTTAATTTAACTTAAACTTGTGATGGTTATAAACTAATTTAACTTGCGCAATGCTGTCGCAGAAAGCATCGTCTGTTAGGTGTCGGGTAAACCAGTGGTATACAGATTTTAAAGATTATAACGGCAGTCCTATGGCGATTACTCAGAGATCAGTTTGTTTCTTTTGCGATTTAAGGGAAGAAATAGTTGACATAAAATGCAGTGTATGCGAGGTAATGGAAAGACTTGCAACGCTTGATGAGGGCAGGGGTAGGGCTACGGTTGATGAAAGCCAAACCAATATTAACATTGAAGATATTAGTAATTTGAAGGGTGAGGTGCATAACCTAGTTTCTCATTTAGGCAGCTTATTGGGAAGGTTGGATAGAGTTGAGGAAGGGGTTAAGGTTGGTCCGAGATTAGTAGATGGGGAGGGATTTAGAGAAGTTAAGGGTGGAGCTAGGCTGTGTACGTTAGGTAATAGGAATCCCCCACCTATCGAGGTTTCAAACCCTTTCACCCATTTGGAAAGGGACGTGAATGAGGGGGAAACACTTTTAATTGGGGGCTCTTTATTGCGCCATATGGACACAGAGTTCGTTGAATGGCATCCAACGAAGAGGAGGAGGGTCTGTCTTTCAGGGGCCAGGGTTGACAGAGTTAGAGACAAAGTGGATAGGACTGACGTTGCCTCCTGTCACTCAATGTTGGTGATGATGGTAGGGGCAACAACTCGCATAGGCCTGATTATGAGAGTGCCTGGCCTTTTGGAGATATAGGGGGTTAATTAGGTCCCTAAAGGCGAGGTCAGATAGGTCTTTAGTTCTAGGTATTACCCCTAGGCACAGTTTGGGTCTTAGGATTATGTCTAAAATGATATTTTTGAATACTAAATTAGAAGAGATTTGTGCCAAGGAAAATGTACCCTTCGTAAAGCTGTGGTCAGAATTCAGTGATCCTAGCCTTTTTATAAAAGATGGGGGTGCATTTTAATGAAATAGGTAATGCTAGGGTAGGTAGGTTAATTGATGAAAACGTACGAAAGCTGCATAGGTCGAAGCCTTCTTTAAACATTGTGGGTCTGGGGAACGCAGGCCCAACGTGAAAAATAGTTTAAAATGCCGGCCCGTGGTAAAAAATAACTTAAACATCTTTTATTGTAATGCATGTAGTATTAGAAATAAATTAAACAAATTTAAGGTGATAACTGATAATTCATTCCAGCAACTATGATATAGTTGCTATCACTGAAACGTGGTTAAATACCATGACTTGGGACTTGTTGGGGAAATTTGATATACTGGGTTTTAAACTCTTTACTAATGATAGGTTACATGGGATTGGTGGCAGCATTTTGCTGTACATTCATAATTCCCTTAGGGCTATCGAGGTTAAGATAGATTTTCTGGCAGCAATTAATGCGATGTGTGTTAAGTTGGGGCGTACAGTATTAGTTTTAATTTTGTTGTTGTTTATAGACCTCCCGTTCAACCCCTTGATACCGATACTAGATTTTACTCACTTCTTGGTAACTTTATTGATAATTGGAATAGTATAATTGTCAGAGACTAACTGCCCTAATGTTAATTACGACTTTTACTGGTAACGAGGAGGGTTTGAGATTGATTGAGTTCATGGAATATAACTTCTTATGACAGATGGTTACCAAACCAACGCAGGTGACAATATTTCAGATATGATGATGACAAATGGCAAAAATATAGTTGAAGGTTTAGAAGTAGGCAAGAGTTTAGGATGTAGTGATCATCAAATTCTTAGGTTTAAGCTATTGATAGAAAACACTAAGGATAGTAATGTAATAGAAGTCCCTGATTTTTGTAGGGCCAATTTTGATAGTTTGTGGACAGGATGAGTAGTGGACTGGGATGCAGATGCAATTTAACGTAGACAAATGTAAAGTTTTGCATATAGGTTCTCGTAACAATAATTACACGTACACAATGGATGATAGAGAGTTAGTGAGCATTGATGAGGAAGTAGATTTAGGCGCACGTGTATCTAAGGATTTAAAAGTTAGGAACCAGTGCCTGGAGTCTTGCGCAAAAGCTAATAGGATGTTAGGTTTCATAGCACGTAATTTCGAATTTAAATCAAAGGATATTATATTGCCCCTTTACAAGTCCTTAGTCAGGCCTCATTTAGAATATACCATTCAGTTTTGGTGCCCATATTTGCATAAGGATATTGATAGGTTAGAAAGGGTTCAGCATCATGCCACGAAACTAATTCTGTCATTACGCAACAAGCCTTATGAAGATAGGATTAAAGAGTTAGACTTGCATTCACTTGAAACTAGGAGATTAAGGGGGGAGCTTATTGAAGTTTTCAAAATCATTAATAACATAACATTGATAACGTAAATTTTGACAAACTATTCACTTTTGATAATAGCAATACTCTTAATAACGGATTTAAGTTGCGTGGCAGACATTTCATTACTAATATCGCTAAAAACTTCTTTATGTTTAAAGTAATTGATAAATGGGTCATTCTCTGTCAGATCAACCAGTGCCTAACACCCTCATCTCTCAGATTTTGCTGAAATTTGGTTTATAGGGAGTTTGTGGGCCCTGAATCCATTTCTGAAATTATAAGGTCAATCCAACCAACGTTCAAGAGATATGACCTCGGGAAATTTGAGGTCACTTGCGAGGTCACTAACATTTGGCGACCCATAACTTGGGTAATAATGGTCACAATTATATAAAAGTATATATATTTAGAATCAGAAAACGACAAGGAATCCAAATATGCAAGTTTTAGAACTCTAGGTTGAAAAATAAAAAAGTTACACTGTAACCAAAATTTGAGGTCACGATTTGACCTCTGGGGTATCAAATGAGAATTTTTTTTTAAATGTAAAAAATGAAGGCATAGGCATTGGCTATTAGAATCAGCAAAAAAAAGTTTGTTTATGTTAGTATTTTTCATGTAACTAACATATAAGTGAACACCATATTCATAAGTTGTGCGTCAATTCTACCTATTTTTTCACACTTAAGCTCATAATTTGACCTATAGAAATTAAAATTACATTTTTTATAGATATAAAAACAAAGGCAAAAAATGTAAAATTGTATTTCACTGCTAATCTACACTGGCAATAATAGTTATAATAGTGAAAGGGGAAGACCTACTTAGAGGATTCATGTGCTAGCCTAATACAATTTTTGCATGCTCGATGCTCTCATCAATTTCTTTTTGTGGAAAAATGTATTGAATTCTGCTGCCTCCTCTTAGGGTAGGACAACTCATTACAGTTAATATATGATGTCCTGGCACTGCACATGAATCCTTGTTTGATGGAATAATATGCACTTGATCCTGATGACCCAGAGGGATGTAGAAAGTTCACAGTGAAATCATCAAACTTCACAATATTCCTCCACAATTCCATACCAAACTTGCATGTCATAAATGCAGCCAACATACTCTCCTGGTTTGACACATTTTAGGTTACCAAGCATTGCAGGTTCATTAGTAAAATGACTTTTCCTTATTCTTTTCTTTTCTCCAATGCCACTTGAAATGGGATACACCATCAGTTCTTCCTTGTTTAGGGGAACAAATCTATGATATTTCTGAGTTCCAGGAATAGCCCTACTATCCTTGAATCGATGTTCCAACCGTTCTTCTGCATCTTTCAAATCAGCTGTAGTTACAAAGAAAAAATTTATCTTCTTGCTCAAGTTTTCTTCACAAAACTGAAACATGTGTTCTGGTGTAAGAATTTGCCTCTCTGTAGTTCTCTGCAAACTGGCACGAGCAGTAGCTCTTTTCACTGTTCCTCCAATCCCATCACATGCATTTTTGCCATGGGATGTAGCAAAGAAGTGCCATTCACAAGACAGACCAAAATCCTCTTCATGGTAACAGAGATTTGTGAAGTTGTATCTGTTCTTATATTGGCCAGCACATCCATCTGAGAAATAGTGCACCTTCTTCAATTGTGGGCATCTGAATTTAACATATGTCATAAGCTTCAATATGAATGAGTAAACCATTATAGTGTTGTGTTTTAGTGATTCAGATAAGAAACAGACACTAAAATGGCTAAGTTCCTGGTCTGCAGATGATCTATAATAGATGACAAAAGGGTGAACTGTACACTGTGAATTGTCCCAGTGAAACCCTTGGGCAGCATCCTGGACAATGAAAGAATAATTCTCAGAGAAATCACCTACTATAACTACCTCGCTCTGAGGTGGTAGTGTTTCTTTCAACTGCTTGAAGTACTGTGATTGTTGCTGAGCAACAAAGTGATGACGAACCATGCGGGATATTTTCATGCTTAGGGATGATAAGTATTCATGAAGTGGCTCCACCTTATCAACCATTGTACAACGGTCAACAGTCACCCATTGCTTGTAAGATATTTCATTTGGAGCTGATTTCACACTGTCAAGTAACTCAAGAAAATCCAGGACACCCTCTTCTCTTGGGCAATCATTGCAAAGTTGCATCATGCAAGTCTCTCTTCTGTACTGCAGACACTGTAATCCATAAGATCCTTGTATGAAAGACCTCTTTCTCCCAATGCAGCCAGCTGCAATTTTGGATTTTGATGGTATGTGCAGACACAGACAGAATGAGTCCCACCACTACCGGCAAGCACACAATATGATGGCCGTAATTTTGCAAATGTGGAAAATCCTATTTTGGGATTCTTTTCATCATTTTTATATAGTTCAAACATCTCTCTTAAATTCCCGAGGACCAATTTTTTGCACCTTCATTGCACCTTCAGCACTGATAACTTTCACGCAATCCTTTTGGCCAGGACACATACGACTAACCTCTTCTGACTCATAGAATCTTCTAACTATATCTTTGTGTTCTTCAGATATCACTTTTCCTTTGCTCATTAGTGGAATCTTCGGAAGGATTCCATGTTCTGATTTAAGTGAACGGCTTCTTTTCACCATGTATGTTGTAGTTTGAAAGAAACTAGCTGTTTTTTTCAATTGTGTATGGTGAGAGTGTCAATATTTGTAGTTTGTGATGGTGACATTTGCTCTCCAGGAATGACTGTTTCAATTCATTCATTAATTTGTCTAGTGTTTTTCAGATTTAGTTTCAGGTTTTGAAGTATCACTTACCTCCTCGGTAATTTGAACACCATAACTGAGTTCTAGCCTCTCCTTCAGGTGTTTCTGAGCAGATGATAGCTTACCACGAGCCTTGCGCTTTTTCTGGCTTAATGACAGCCCTTCTGAAAAGAACAGAAAAAAAGGTTTCACACACCTGAATATTAGTAATTAAATATTAATTATAGTACCTTAAATGCTATATAATTGGCTATATAGTAGATCAAACAGACCTTGTAGTAAAGTATAAGTTATTATATTAATTTATTACTTACTTTTTTTAACTGGTGTTTGGTCCAGAAAACTAGAACTGGTTCAACTGAAGTTGAAGGATTTTCCTTTATCAAGCAATCACTGTCATTGTCCAGATCTTGAATTGAAGAGATGTTACTCAAGCCACTGATAGTAGATGATTCATTTGAATCCTGCTCAGACTCGTTGTTTTCAGTGGTACTAAGTATAGTGGGGTTTTTCATTATCAGTGTCCAGCAGTTCACACACAACAATGAGTCTTTTTTCACTCTTCCAGCACATTTTTCAACAAGTACATCAGTCACTTTTCTAAGATTGATTGTTATGCGTTTCTTGTGTTTTTGAATAGGGTCCTGGCAGTATTTCAAGTGCCGAACCATTGTATTTTGATCTGTAAAGATATAGGATTTACAATTAGGTAATATATATTTTTTAGAAAATATATAGCTATACACACTTAATATTTAGGCCTTGATAGTCTCTGAGGCTCATTAAAACACCATACCCACCAGCCACCCACAGTGCTGGCTGGAACGCTAACCTGTAGACAAGGAATTTTGCAACTATCTGTGTTGATTCTGCACTTAGATAAGTAGCAACATGTTTCAACAGGTTTGTTTAGGCTACATGTGAGCTTAGTCTTCCCCTTTCACTATTATAACTATTATTGCCAGTGTAGATTAGCAGTGAAATACAATTTTTATTAAATTCTTGGAGCTTGAGGTCAAATTCATAGCTAAGATATAAAAATTCCTTGAAATGACAAGCAATTTATAAATATGGTGTTCACTTATAAGTTAGTTACATGAAAAGTACCAACATAAACAAACTTTTTATGATTGTTTCTATTAGTCAAGAACTCTGACTTTGTTTTTTATATCTATAAAAAATGTAATTTTAATTTCTATAGGTCAAATTATGAGCTTAAGTGTGAAAAAATAGGTAGAATTGACGCACAACTTATGAATATGGTGTTCACTTATATGTTAGTTACATGAAAAATACTAACATAAACAAACTTTTTTTGCTGATTCTAATAGCCAATGCCTATGCCTTCATTTTTTACATTTAAAAAAAAAATTCTCATTTGATACCCCAGAGGTCAAATCGTGACCTCAAATTTTGGTTACAGTGTAACTTTTTTATTTTTCAACCTAGAGTTCTAAAACTTGCATATTTGGATTCCTTGTCGTTTTCTGATTCTAAATATATATACTTTTATATAATTATGACAATTATTACCCAAGTTATGGCTCGCCAAATGTTAGTAACCTCACGAGTGACCTCAAATTGCCCAAGGTCATATCTCTTGAACCGTTGGTCGGATTGACCTTATAATTTCAGAAATGGATTCAGGGCTCACAAACTCCCTATAAACCAAATTTCAGCAAAATATGAGAGATGAGGGTGTTAATTTCAATTTTTTTTGGTTGATCTGACAGAGAATGACCCAAATGGAATAATCTTCCTGTGTCAGTCGTCGTTAACTCTACCAGCATTAATATGTTTAAGAACCGTTTAGATAGGCATTCTAAAAATATTAACGTTGTTTAAAATAAAAAAACAATTGGCAACAGGAGCTCTGGGGGTGGTAATCAGGGATGAGTCTGTTGATGTCTAATGCCAGCTTGTGACATGCCAGAAAAAAAAAAAAAAAAAAAAAGATTAACAAACTTAGTTGTAGCTTGTTGCACAAATTAACCCATTTTTTGTTATTCTTTATACTTTTTTCTTCTCTCCTTATTTGCATGTCTGTCAGTGTTTGAGTTCAGAATGTGTTGCATGGTTTGTAATGCGTTCTTATTTTACTTCTTTTCATCTATCACACCTTTCCAGCCTAGTGGGCTGCATCCTCTACCTCCCTATGGAGTGAAGGATCAGTCTGCAACAGCTGGAAAATGTGTAGCTTTGAGTTAAGAATGTGTTGCATGGTTTGTAAGCGTTCTTATTTTTCTTTTCATCTTTTTCCGGCAGAGTGGGCTCTACCTCCCTATGGAGTAGAGGACTGTTCTGCAACCTTTCCTATTCTCTCCAACTATTTTTCTGACTTGTTGGCAGTGGCCAGCGGATGATGATGGTGAGTCTTTTTTTCTCTTTTTCTGAATGAATGTTAACCCACGAGTGATAGGTGCTGCTACTTACTTAACCCCTTATTCTCTTCTCTTAACCTCCTACTCTTTCCTTTCTCTCAGGCTAACCTTAGAATGGATCTTAAGGTCTTTGTTATCCTTAGCTTCTGTAGATCCGTAGATCTTCTATCACACTTTCATCAGTTACTACCAGATCTCTCAGTTTCCCTTGATTCATCCTCACTATCCATTTTCGGGTAAAATTAAAAAATCAAACTAGAGTGAAGCTGGGAGGAGACAGACAGCATGGACAACTACCCTATAACATTGTTCAACAAAGATTTTGTTCCTGTGGTAATGTTGGGTGTTCCTTACTGACTTTTTAGTGCTGATTTAAAAAATACAGTGATCCCCCAGCCTGCATGAATTCAGAGATAGGATGAGGCCATTTCACTACCCTTTTTTTCAATCTGCATGAGCTAAGAGTCAAAGATAGATCAGCACAATTTTTTTAAATGTGGTAAATACTAAAAAATTACTTAACACTTTTTTGCAAATGCAGTATATGTACAATACTTACGCATATGATACTTTAGCACTTGCAGCAACATGCCCAGTAGTGCATCTCTTGTATGACCAGGAAGTTTATATCGAGTTGTCTTTCTCAAGCTACTCTGGATTATTACATTATTTTCAGTGATGTTTAAAAAAAAATTTTTTTTTTTTACAAGTTTTTACTATTTATACTTCTTGTTATACAATAACCCTTGCTATTTTGACAACCACTAATTCAAATTTCACTTTAATTCGATTAAGTGTTAGTCAAATTAATATTTTTGAAAATTCAAATTATATGAAAACATTATGTAATATGTATGAAAAAAATTTAAATAAAATTCATATGCGAGTCAAGTTGCACATGATAAGGCAGGTGCAGATGGTCTATTATTTTGGTTAATTATATTTTACGGAATTTATTCTGAATTTAGTTTTTTTATTTATGATTTCTGTATTATACGTGTATTTAGATAAAGTACTCTTCTGTATGCATATAAAAATATCAAGTTCTAATGTGAATTAACATCAGAGACAGTTTGAAAGGGGGGAATGGGTTCATACAAAGTTCAAATTAGCATCAGAGACAAGCCAAATTGGGTTAAAAAATTCAAATTTGTAGTAATTCATACTATTATTATTATACATTTATTGTACAATGATTTAAAAGCTTCTATTCAGGTAAAAATTACTTTATACATGATTTTTTAAACTTTTATTCCCCTAACCCCATTTATATTATGGGGACATAGTCCTGATCTGCACAATTTCTACGTGTATAATTAGGGTGCATCAGCCTATAAGGGGTGAAATTTTGAACTTCGGATATTGATTCGGCCCTATGATATTATGGTTACAATCCTCAACAAACCTTCAGTGTCCACGTTTCAAGCTGTTCTGACAATATTTAGTGGGTCCACCTCGAAGATGAAAATTTGACAATTGTGGAATTTTATGTTTTGACTAGAAAATCTTGTGTGTAAGCGTTGTAATTTTGTTTGAAAAAAAAATTGTAAATATAGTTAGTTTTAGGCAAGTTTTAGCCTCAATTCATGAAATTATCTGTCTTTTTAGACTTTTTTTTGTATTATTCTGAGAATCATGAAGTGAGTTACCAGGATGCGGGACGAGGACCCAACTTGCCAAGCATCCCACTGACCACCTCCACTTATTAAAAATGGTATTTCATGATAAAATACTTGTAAAAATTGATTTATTGCTTATTGATATCTTAATTCTTCTAAAACAGATGATAAAGAAGCTTGTCTCTTTCTCAGATTAGGAGTGGCTTTTCTGTCAGCTTCTACAACTTGGAGAACATTTTGAAGATGTTCTTCAGTCCTTGCAGCCTCATAAAAGTCACTGCATAGTTTTACTGCCCTCTCAGAGCCATCATTTATGACATTTATAGCCAAAAGTTTTTCTTTGGAAGATATAAATGATGCTGTTGTTTTCCATTCAACAATCTCAACCATTAAAAAATCAGTCTAACTGTAGTGAAGAGAATATGAACCATGAGTTTTTGTCAACCAAGTCAGCTAGTGTGGTTTCCGATCATAGATTGGTAGGGAAATTAGGCTTTCCAAAACTAGATCCATGTCTACCTTCTGGAACCACTGTCTCAATCTTGTGTGGTTTATAGGAAAGTAGATGGTTTGTTATAGCACGAAGTTCATTTTTTGGAACCAAATCACTGAATAATACAAGAGGAATCATCTCTGATGAAAGGTACCAGAGATGAGTTTCAAAGATGTTAGAGCACTTTTTGCTATTTGCTTGTTTACTTCCTCATATCTAAGAAGCTTTTTGTAAAGCTGCAAATCGTGCCATGGTGCATCAAAAACTGAAGAGCAGGTCATCCACCATGGGTAGTAAATCAGTGAAATGAAGGTTGCAAAGTCTCTTAGTTTCAGAATTTGTTGCTTGTTTGTGATTGTTACTGAAGGTAGTTTTGAGATATTATCTTCTAGTAATGCAATTTTAGAGCATATATTGCTTTACTCATCCATCTGGCTCTATGTATAGCACCAGGTCTGAAGGGTTATATCCTTATCACTAGGTCCTGCATTTAAGTATAACACAACTAAGTCAGAAAATTGTTTGTAGTCATATCGTGTATGTTGCTTTTCTATATTACTTATTTGAATTGCATAATCAGTCCATTCCTGAAGAATCTCCTGGACAGCTTTGGAGTACTGATTGAAGTCAATTTTTTTCAATTTTTCATCCTTGGAAATCCACTAAAACTTTTCTCAAAATCTGTTAAAGACATTAATTTCTGGTCCACTCGAAGTTTCTACTTTCATGTCCTGAAACACATGACTCATAATAACTTCACCAACATGATGCCTGCATGCAGACCATAATAAAGGCCGTCCAATCTCTTGTTGGATAGTTATGCATGCAGCACTCACATGTCCCGTGTTGGTTGCTGTAGTGTCGAAAACCAAGTTCACTATTGAATCGGAGCAGTTCCACAATTTCAGTAGCTTCATAACTTCTTCAGTCAAGTTTTTCCCAGATTGGCCACTGCCACCAGCACTAGGATGATATGATGGAATACCAAGTAGTTTGAGATCCATTGAATTTCCAACTGATACGGCTAATCGTTCTTCTGTAACATATTTATCCTGCAGAGTAGAAATTATTTTCGAATCCCAATGAAAAGAGGCCAATTTAGGAGGATTCCAGGATTTTTGAATGGAACTTGAAATTTTTTGGGCTACTTCGCGTCTTGCTCTATCAGCTGTAGCATATGAAGTTGCCACTGCCTTAGTGTTACCACCACATTCTTCAACAAAAGCTTTTGTGAATGCAGCCTGTTGTGCCGGAGTCATTTTCATTCTTGATGCCAAAGAAACAAGTTTCGGTCTTTTCAGAATGTCATGAGGAATGATAGCTTGAGTACGGTACCTAAACAGACTGTTGACTATGTGGATTTTCCATCTTTTTCAGCTCCATCATTAGCTTCTGACTCACTCTCAATGGTAGTTGTATCACTTGTGCTACTGCTTTCTAATTCAACATAACTGCAAGAAGCTTCAGTGTCTCTCAATTCCTTTCTTTTCTCGCATTTTCTTCACATTTTCGAAAATTAATGCGCTTCATTTTGGATGCTAAAGTTTGATCATGAGCTCCAAAAGAAGCAATTCTATCCCCTTGCATAGATTGAAGAAATTGTATATCTTCTGGATTACTCATAATTTTTTGGCATTTTCAATCCACAGTGGAAAAGTCATTTTAAGTTGCATTTCCATATCTTCTAGTCTTGTCTTTGTACTTTGTAGCTCTCTTCTTTCAATGGAATTTCTCTCAGTTTCGCATTCTTTTCTGACAATGAAATTATTTTCTCACATGCTTTTTTCTCAGTAATGGTTGAATTTCTGTTAAAACAATTTTAGCTATATCTCACTTAGTTCTTTTCTCTTTCAGACCCTGTTGCTGGTGAAATAGGAAACATCTAAGAACTTGTTCACTTGTTGGCAAGTGACATCCTACAATCTTTGCATCATTATTTGTGATGCCAGGACCTAATCCAAATATACAGGGTTTTTTCACGTTTTTACATCAACTTTATCTGCACCACTTGAACAAGTTTTACCACTAGAAGTGGCTTCACTGGCTTTACCACTATTATCCATTATATCATATATCAACTATTATCACCAACATATATCAAAAATTGACCTGTAATAGAAACATAGATTAATATTAAAGTAGTCTACATGCCTGAAAATAAGAAAAAATAGCTATAGGTATTTCATGATGGCAAATGATGTTTATTAATAGTAGCTATGGCTTAAACACAAGCAAACTAAACATACTAGGCTTACAGTACCGTAAGGATCATTCAATTCAATAAAATAAAGGTATATGTGAAAAAAATAATTTAAGGCAATTTATCCCAAAAATTGTCATTTTTGTAAAAGTTTAGGAGCTAGGTGGACCCAGTAGATATTAATCAATTGACCTGAAATTTGCATTTGAATTTTTTTTAGGGAATGTAACCAATAACGTAGGGCCAAACCAATTTTTGAAAGTTGCCATTTTTGATGCACCCTAGACTGTATATATATATATATATATATATATATATATACGAGGGTACTTCAATAAGTATCCACACTTTTTATTTTAGTGATAATATAGTATATATAATGTATACTCGTAATAATGGGCCAAACTGAGCTCTATAGGCTTATTTAGGCTACTCGTAGCTGTCACATATCATAGGAGTAGTGAGCATGGCTGTGCCGCTTTTAATTTGTACTCTGGAAAAACAGAGACCCATGGTGCATTTTTTGTGGGCAGAAGGTGTGAAAGGAGCTGAAATTCATGGGTGTTTAGGTGCTCAGTATGGGAATACTGTAATGCATTACCATGGCGAAGTGTGTACGAGTGGATTCAAATGTTCAAGGTCGGACATGTGTGACAGATGCTCAGCACTCAGGACAACCATCAACATCAACCAGTGGTGACAAGCAGGAAGAAGCCAGAGCCATGATTTTGATGACAGAAGAAACAATAAAGAAATTGCATCTTCATTAGACATCAGTCAAGGGTCAGCCTATTCGATAGTTCATAACATTCTTGGCTTTCACAAGGTTTGTGCAAGATGGGTGCCCAAACAGTTGACAGAAGAGCACAAGCATAATGTATGGACATCTTTTGGCACGGTATCATAATGAAGGTGAAAACTTTTTGGAGTGCATTATCACTGGAGATGAAACCTGGATCTATCACTATGAACCAGAAAGCAAATGACAGAGCATGCAATGGAAGCCCAACATCTCCCGTTGCAAGGAAGTTCAAAGTGCAGCCATCAGCAGGTAAAGTTATGCTAACACTGTTTTGGGATACATGAGGCCTTACAGACATATAAACACAGACTAGACAACTCCACAGACGACACCTGCCACCTGTGCCAGGACACCACAAACAATTGAACACATTATGACAGACTGTACCACTCTAGCACAACAATGAACACAACACAACATCACTAGTGCACTGAACCTCTGGTCCACTCCGGAGAGGGCAATCAGTTACCTGCGTGCTGTCAGCTTGCTCGATCAGGGTGGGCTGATCAGCTAAACAACTCACTAATGACATAATTATCTAAAAATAAACAAATATTGAAATAAACTCTGCTTGTGATATTCCCTATATTTTTCTATAAAATCCTGAAAAAATGAAAAAAAAGTTGGATATAAATAAATTCCTACTGACTGTTAAATATTTGTTAAAAACAAACAAATGGTTTGGTGATCCAATCAAAATTTAACAACCAGTTCGGGCGAACTGGACCGAACCAGTCCCAGCACACCCCTGGATTAAGAATACTGTCCCGTAGTGTAAATCCTTACGGTACAAAAGAGTTCGTCTCCGACGAATTGCATTCTAAACCTTGAACCCAAAATTCCTTTGTTCTGACATCACAGAGTGTGCATTCTTTCATACGCGGAGAAATCCAATGTAATCCGTAATCCACATAAATCCCATTAATCCATGTAATCCGTATAAATCCCAGTAATCCAAATCTAATCCACATAAATCCCAGTAATCCAATCTAAATTGTTAGATGCGAGGTGCATATGAAAATATGCACATCGCATGAATTCTTCGATCCCTCCGCGTCTCTATTATTGTCAGCATCACGTGATGCAAGGCAAGCGTCTATAAACACCTCAGTTTTATATTTTTTATTATTAAATTTTCCTAAAATCTTGACCTATTCCCATAGATAAAGCATAATTGTGTCAACCTATAGCCCACCAGATTTCCCCTAGCTCGACCTACTCGCATACCAAATTTCAGCTCTCCCTAACCCCTATTTCTCTTTTCCAAAGAATCACGCAAAAGTGATTCTCTCGAATATGAAATTCATTTGCGCCCTATAAATTCCTTCCAAATCAGTTCCCTTTTGTATAGGTTCGACCCTCCTTCCATGCCGCGCCTCTCGATCCTATAATTATGCTTTATTATCAAAAGAAAAATGTAAATTCCGCGAAACCTATTTCGATCATGATTGGTTCGCCCCCGGAACTCTCCCGAAGTTCCATCTCCCAATCGAGGCAGTCAATTAAAGTCGCCTCCGCTTAAATTCGAATATAGAAAACTATTATAGGCGCTTGCTGTTAGGCTCCGCCCGTAAGAGGGTGACCCTTAGTTTACCTCGTCTCCGCCTACCCCGAGGTTATAAAAACCCCGAGAGCGTCGGAAACGAGGTTCTTTGCCTTCTAACCATCTTCATAATACGTAAACTCTGTGACTTAAAGTCTGTAATTATTCCTGCAGTGGCACTACCCCTCCAGGTCAATTTAGCTTCCAATTGATATTGGAACTTAACTTAAAATATTTATAAATTGTTCATAGAGCTTTAGTTAACTTGTCCCGATTAATCTGTCTTAAGTCTCACCTTAAGAGCTGTTATATAATCGCCTTTTTTACGTAACTAAAGTTAACTCATTAATTAATTTAATTTAATTAATTTAATTTCATTTAATTTAATTAAATATTATTTTTGATATAAAAAGAATTCTGTCCCAAAGTGAATTAATAAAAAGACTGTTAAATTTAGTTAGTGGTTTCCATTCACCGCATAAACTCGAACAACCACCGTACGGAAGCACTCAAAGGTGATCTTCCGAAACTTTACAACCAATTGAGGTAAGAGTGGTCAGTGACATCCACACACATTTTTGACAAGGCGCGAGCGCCGAGTGCATCCACTGGTAACCCGAGAGTGACGTGTCTATTATCCTTCGGATATAATTCCGACTCCAACCAAGGGGACCACCCCCGGTATTCATCGTCCTTAGTCGTCTAAAACAAATCGAGGGCCCTTTTAGGGACGTACCCCTCGACACTGGAGGTCCCACCGAGACGCAGAGGACCCAGGAACCCCCAGGACCCGGAATTTGGGTGAACGAAGTCTTGCCCATCTCGCCCCGGGTTCTCCCTCACTCCTCTCGGAAGGCGCCAAGGCTGTACATGACGTCACCGTCAGCCCTTGTCTCATCTGCGAGTGACCTTCAAATCGAGAGAGACGCCAGCTGATGCCACGTCACGAAGTCGCCTCAGTTTCCTCTCTCGATCCACTTCACGCGAACGTTTTTACGTTTGAGTGATAAATGAACGTAACTATTAAGTATCACTGATTACCTTTAACCCAATTATAATCTTTAAATTGTGTACAGACATACACTAATCATTAACATTACTTTTGCCACCGTAATAATTCACGGTGAATGGTGACTAGTAAACTAACTACAAACAAACGTTAAGAAAATTTTAATTTTCTTTTTTTTAGTTTTTTCACTTTGAGTAAGTGGGATCCGTGAAGTGATTTTTACCACTTAATAATTTTTCTTAATTATCAAACTTACTTTAAATTAACGTGTAATTTTAATTAATTACGTGATAGTGAAATACGCTATACTGTGACTAAGTAGTCATTTATTATTATTTTTCTTTAACGATTTTAATAAGTGAATTATTTTAAATTCGTTTTCATTATTGAATTACCGAGTGTAATATTTTATTTTTATTTTTGTAATTGAATAGGTTAGGTAGGGTTAGGTTTTTCTTTTCATTTTTTTGTTTTACTGGTGCGGAAATTACGCTTGTGACCTAATTGCAGGCCACATCCGTGAATACGATTGGGGCACGACTAGGGTACTTCCTTGCGGACTCAGGCAGAGGGTAGGATCCACCACCGCTGGAACTCACGTTGCCATCGTTAGGATCGAGGATACGGAAAAGGGACTTTGTGTGGGACTCTTCATTCATTGGAGACCAACGATTCGACAATCGGATTACAAGTAACCTTTTGCTATCCCAACCTTTATTTTTTCTATTTCGTTTTTTTTATTACTATGATACACCTATTTAAGAGAGTGATAGAACAATACTGGCATAACTTGTTTTTTTTAGCAATCACGTCGTTCCTGATATACGATATTTTAGTGTGTTACTGCATTGTTGAGGTTTCCTCGATTGTTTTGCGTTTGATTAAGTTAACCAAATTTTTAAACTTCTAATTTTTTTTAATTAAATAATTAGTAGTTTACTTAATTTGGACCATCCCCCCCCCCCAAAAAAAAACAAAACAACGCAAACACGCTGATACTATATATACTAGGACCACACTGCCAAAACACACTTCAATTGTTTGTTTTCGCGCGTGACGTGTATGCCACATTCCGATTCCGATTCAGACCGGGAATTTTTATTACCACTTACACCTCCACGCCCGTCCTTCCCCAAACGTCGCCGCATCCCAACATCAACATGGCTGACACTAACACTGCTTCCACTGCTGCTGCTGCCGCGCCGCGCGACCACGAATTTAGTTTCCAGGTACTCAACTTACCGGCGTCCGTTCCAAGATTTAAGGGAACCGTCGCGGGAAAGACCACCGAGCCACTTGTTCACACTGGCTCCACAAACTGGAAGTATATTTCGAGAATGAGAAGGTGATCACGGACAAGGATAAGATCTTGGAAGCACAACGGTTTGTTGATCTAGAAGAAGGGTCAGCATCGAAGTTTGTTGACACTAACCCCGACTTAGAAGCGGCCACTACATGGACCCAGTATCGTCGGATTCTCTTGGACAATTTCCGAGATGTCAGCGACACTCAACCATTTGTGGCCATGACAAATTTGTTCCGATTGCGTTGGCAGGATGGTGAAGATTTTATGGAGTTTAGGAATCGCATTCAAGGCACTATGAATAGCGTCATCTTAGCCCTTGACGGAGCTTTTGATTATAAAATGTCCTCGCAAACGGCGAAGATATTGTCCTTTTCGGCCATGTATGCGAACCTACCAAGTCACCACCAAGTTAGATTCCAGAAACACGCGGATCTCACCGCGTCGTTAGCAACGGTCGTGAACAAAATGAAGGAGTCGTGTCCAAACTCAACTGATCTGAATATTCGTCAACCGAGGGAAGAACGAACCAAAACCTCCCAGTCCATCCGTTATGCAACCGAACAAACAGGAAGGCCCCAGAAGCAAAAGTTTGCTTCTGCAACGCCCGCGCCGTCGAACCAGTCTCGACCAAACTCATCGCGACAGACTCCCCCAAGTTCGCCCCTACGGTGTTACAACTGCTGTCAAGTAGGACATGGTATAAAACAATGCAGGGCGGCTGCTTATTGCGATTCCTGCAGGGAATCCGGTCACCGGCGGGGAGATCGTCCCAAATGCCGGGAGAAGGGTGCACCGCCCCAGCGACGGATGAGTGGTCCAAAGGATCTCGACCTCCCAAGGCCAAAGAAAAGGATACCCTGAGGGAACCCCCTCTTATATAACTAACCCTAACCCTAATCATCGAACCAGGATAGTTCGAAATATTCTGCAGAATGTTTGACCGAGCTGGGATACACCAGATCACCAGCCTTAGAACTGGAAAGTCGGGAGACGACCAATCTGCCCGATGATTTTTTAGAGGACGAGCCGGGTTGCCCTCCTCAGGGGTAGCTATTCCATTGTGGGAAAAACCAGGAGTTACTGCTCCACTTAAGGACCCCGAGGGCCCTGCACGGAATAATCCAGATACCACTGTAGAATCCTTTAAGTTCCCCTTTTCAGAAATCCCTTGCATTGAACCCGAGACCTATGAGTCTCGTCCCGCTTCACAGAGAATTGTGGCAAACTCTGTTGACGTTCCCACGTCATATGTTTGCACAATTAGTAATACGTTTGAAGATGCTGTCATTCCACTTCGCGTTCGAAGTGTAGATATGTTTGGTTTGCTAGACACAGGTAGCAACGCTAACCTGATTAAACAGTCTAGTTTGAATAAATTCCGGGAGTTTCCAAATTGGAACTTTTCCCGTCGAAGGTTGTTTTAAAGAACGTTAATGGAGGAACCATACCCTCCATGGGGCAAGTTAGACTTAAACTGAAACTCGGCAAGTTAGGCTTCAATGCCGATTGCGTAATCGTACAAGACTCTATGCACTTTCCTACCGACATTTTACTCGGTTATCCCTTCCTAAAAGGAAATGGTTGGGATCTTAAGTTTGAAACCAACGTTGTCCAAGTGCAAGGACAACTTATTCCGTTAGTGAATACGGAGTCGAACCCAGAGGTTCGTTTTTCAACTGCTGTTGAAGCAGGATTGAAGGTTTTTTCGGAAGATGTTCCCGATTTTGATGGAACCCTACAGGATTGTTGTAATCCTAGTAATGGAGGGATTCCATTTTTTCCGGCTTTGTCGCCGTGTAATGGTTTAGAGTCGGGTGAAAATCCCGTTGCACGCCAAGTCCGGCGTTCCTTGAAAGTTAGTTCAGAGTCTGTTCCAACCGATGAGTTTCAGTTGAGAGTTAAGGAAGAATTCGTTCTTGAGCCCAACCAACAGGTCTGCTTCCGCGTAATTGTTACCTTTAACGATGGTACTTACGTGGATCCTGCGACTTCAGTAGTCGTGGAGAATGTTCTTGAAAACCAAGTTCAACATTCAGGCTTAGTAATTGCACGCAGTCTGTGCACTAGCGAAGAGGCAACTATCCCTCTACTGTGCGCTAATGTTGGTTCCGAATCCATTACGTTACAACCTAATACGGTAATAGGCAAGGCCTATTTGGCCCAAGCTGAGCCTATTCGTATTTCTCACGACGTACGCAGGTGTACTCCTGGAGGCGTACCTCAGCAAACATTACGTGCTAATTACAAAGCATGTCTAGAGTCCGATCCCGCAAATTCTTTCCTTTGCAGCGACCCGGACTTGTTTGACCAATTATTGGACTTCTTGGTCGAACACGAAAGCATCATCGCACTCAAGGGTGATGCTTTGGGACGTTCAAACCTCGTCCCCTTTCATATTAATCTCGCGGATAACACAAAGCCCATCTACATTCCGCCATATCGCGTTCCGCACTCCCAGCAGTTGGTTGTTGAGGAACACGTGAAGGAAATGTTAGATTTGGATGTTATCCGACCGTCGGTTAGTCCTTGGTCTTCTCCGTTGATCCTGGTCAAGAAGAAGGACGGAACGTTAAGGCCGTGCATCGACTACCGACGCCTAACAAAGTGACCGTTCCAGACCGATTTCCGCTTCCCAACATGCAGGAGGTCATTCAATATGTTGGTAAAGCTAAATATTTTACCTCGCTGGATTTAGCTTCAGGGTACTGGCAGATGTCTCTGTCTCCAGAGTCACGGCCATGTACTGCGTTCACTACCAACCAGGGCCATTACGAGTGGAATGTTTTGCCATTCGGGTGCCGAAACGGTCCTGCGAATTTCTCTCGACTTATGAACATTGTGTTGTCCGGATTATTAGGTCTCATGCCTTAGTCTATCTAGATGACATAGTGATCTATAGCGATACAGTCGAAGAACATTTCGTACGTCTTGCCAAAGTCTTCAGACGTCTTTCGAACGAGAATCTCAAACTAAAATTGCTAAGTGCCAATTTTTCCGATCCTCGCTTGTGTATTTAGGATTTCTTCTTGCCTCTGACGGAATCCGACCGGATCCCGCCAAACTTCAGGTTCTCCTAAATTACCCTGTTCCTCGAAACGTTGATGAAGTGCGAACCTTTATCGGGTTTGTAGGATTCTATCGCAATTTCATTCCTAGGTTTTCAGACATAGCCGCTCCTTTGACCAATTTGTTCAAAAAGAAGGCTACTTTTGAATGGAATTCTGAGCATCAGAAGCCTTTACTGATCTCCGCGACAAACTCCTGCAAGAACCCATACTGCAGTTCCCGGATTTTGGTAAACCTTTTATAGTAGCCACGGACGCTTCTAACTACGGGTTAGGTGCCGTCCTACTCCAAGAAGTAGAAGGTACCGAACTACCTGTGGCTTATGCGAGTCGGTTACTATCCAAACCCGAACGTAACTATTCAGGGACTGAACGAGAAGCTTTAGCCATCGTATGGGCCCTGAAGAAGTTCAAGAATATTATCTACGGGTATAAAATAACAGTAAAAACGGACCACGCTCCGTTAACCTCTATATTTTCTAAAAAACTACCCGACGGGCGATTAGGTCGCTGGGCTCTTACCGTCCAGGACTTTAGCCCCGAATACGTTCACCGTCCCGGAAAACTCAACGTTCTCCCGGATTGTTTATCCCGAATAAATAAACCCGAAGAGGTCCGTGGAATTCATCGGATTGAGACTATTCCCAATTTCGATAGAGACACGCTCTTCGAGGCACAACGCAAGGACTCGTATATCTCTAATTTGGTGCAGCAATTAAAAGCCCAACCAAATTCGGAACTTCACCAGTTGTATGCTTTCCAGGATCAAATTTTGAATTATCAAATTTCTCCTGGGCAATACGTGGCAGAAGTTCCCGAGAGTCTTCAAGACGTGGCAATTAAACTTTGCCACGACAGCGTTTGTGCTGGGCATCCCGGAATTGAACGACCCTAAAGTTGGTCCAAGCGCGTTACCATTTCCCACTTACGCGCACCAAGGTAACAGAACATTGCAAGGCATGCTCAGCATGTGCCAGGCATAAAGGAGCGCGTCCGCCCACCGCGCATATGCATGCGTACCCCGTTCCTGTTAGACCTTGGGAGCGCGTAGGAATGGACGTGATGGGCCCCTTTGTCCAAAGTCGAAATGGAAATAAATACGTTGTCGTTTTCACCGACCATTTTACCAGGTATAATGAAATTATACCGGCCTGCCCATACATCGGAGATCATTGCCAAGTGTTTACTCGAACGAGTAATTCAACGGCACAATACGCCGGTCGTGCTGCTCTCGGACAACGCTCGGGAATTTACCTCCGCGATGTTCGTAGAGTTATGCAAACGTCTCCACATCCAAAAGGTACAAATACACCGTACCATCCGGCAGCAAATGGTCTGGTTGAGAGGCAGAACGAAAAGATCCTTAACGTCCTACGACATCTCGTGGACGCGGACCAACGTAATTGGGACGAGTGCATCTCCATGGTGCAGTGGACTGTTAACAACAACCACAGTCAACTCATCGGTGACACCCCTCATTTTAGATTGTATCATTACGATGCAAGATTTCCTTTCGACCTCCCAAACGACTCCACCGAAGAGGGATTTGACCTACAGGAACCTCAACGCTATGCGGACGACCTGGCTCGCCATTCGTTCCAAGTTTTCGAAGATACACGACGATGTCTCAACCATGAGACCGACCGAATGGTCCACTACCAACACAAGCGGTACCCTAAGCAACGGACCATAATACCTGGAAACCGTTGCTGGTTGGCAGGTACGAAGCCTCCGGGCCTCAGTCGTAAACTCTGTCCAAAATGGGTAGGACCATATCGTGTCCTCGAAGACCTGGGGCATAACACCTTCACCATCCAACACTTGCAAACCTTAAAGAAAAAGGTTGTTCATGCCAACCAAATTAAGGTTACGAATGAGGATCCGAATCCCCCTCAACCGAAGTCGTCCCGACAACAAGGGGATACAACCCAACCCCGCGTTACCAATACCGAAACCGAGAAGTCGGACGAGTGGGAAAACTACCTAAGGCCCCCTCGGACTACCCTGTCCGTACAGCCTGAGGAAGCTATCCTTGAACCTGAAAATGAACTGGAGCCACTCCCTGCTGCTCCTTCCTCACCTTTGGAAGAAGCCCCGGAGACAACTCCAAACTTTAAAATTCTACCGGAGGGCCCCGCAGCCAGTGAGGAGCCCCCCGACTCACCATCACCACCCTCACCTATCGACGACCCTAAAACAGACCCTACGGTGACATATCGATTTCGACCACAGGAGTCGTCGCAAGGCCCGTGGACTCGCTCCCAATCGCGAATACCCGAGTCACTAGAACACACACATAGCCCTTTACTCGAGCCAAGCTCCGACCCCGTACCCACACTCCACTCCGTCCCTAAGACACCTACACAAGACAAGACACCTCCACAAAGCCCCTCCCTACCACCGAAAACACCCCTGCTGCCATCGACTCGGCCTGCTCCGACTGCGCGAATACCCGAGTCCTAGCCACTACTTCAGCGACCCATCCACCTCACCCCCTTCGTCCCCCGGACCGACCTTCGGTCAAACCCAAGGTGAGACCCAAATTCCCTTCCTGGAGAACTTCTCGGAAGTAACCGCTAACACACCCAAAATTATTAATAATGTTAACTTCGGCCACTATGCTTACCTTTGTCTCCATTCTCTATCATTATTGTTATACCCTTCTTCGATGCTCAAATATACAACGCTTATCTTTTTCACCCCTTTCCCACAGTTTACTCTATGAGGGAAAACGTGACCCGTTTCATCTTACACACAGAACACCCATACTTTTTCCTTTCCAAAACCTACCAACAGTACACCCTGTTTACCACCCGCGACATTACTCACTGTAGGACACCTTTGTCAACCAAATTCCTCATTTGCCCTCCACTCCAACCCTTTGTTTCCATACATTTTCAGAAACCTTGTTATCTAATGCTGTTACAAAATTCGTCCCGTGCAAATTGCACGTTCCGAGCATTCGACCCTCAACCCCCGTTCAGCTCCAAATAAGTTCCGACCTCCTCCTGTCCATCCCCCAAAAACGTGAAGCAACCCTGGATTGCCCGAACAACCGTAGTATGATACAATTGGATCCAGTTAGTAGAATCCCCTCCGGTTGTTCTATTATTACCTCTAGCTTTATATCCACAAACCCCAGAGTACGCTCCCTTAACAACACGCCTCGTCTTGTACACCCTATGGCTCACCTCCCACCAATTCCTCTCTTCAACCTTCCTCTTGCCTCTGTAACTCTTGTACCTTCCTTTAACTATCCCCCTTGGGATCAGCAATTGGATCGTATCACCGAAACCCTCCAAGAACGGTCTCATGTCTTATCCCACGTTCAGCCCCTCACCTACGTCAACGCCGCCGCTGTCTTACTAATACTAATAATTATATTCATCTTCCTTGCTTGCCGCCCGTGTCGACGACTGAAGTGGAATGCCCCTACTTCGGAGCCCTCACCTTCGGAAGAAGCCCCGGACGGTCTGCCCCAATCTTCGGCCCCCCGTTAGCTGTCACTACACCGAGAAATCCAAATTTTAATTAGTTAGCTAGCATGTACATATTAGTTTTTGTTTCTGCTTAAAACTGTTGACCGTATTATTTTTTTTGTTTAATTGTTACTTTTGCAGAAGGGGAGGTAGTGTCCCGTAGTGTAAATCCTTACGGTACAAAAGAGTTCGTCTCCGACGAATTGCATTCTAAACCTTGAACCCAAAATTCCTTTGTTCTGACATCACAGAGTGTGCATTCTTTCATACGCGGAGAAATCCAATGTAATCCATAAATCCCATAATCCCATTAATCCATGTAATCCGTATAAATCCCATAATCCATGTAATCCACATAAATCCCATAATCCCAATCTAAATTGTTAGATGCGAGGTGCATATGAAAATATGCACATCGCATGAATTCTTCGATCCCTCCGCGTCTCTATTATTGTCAGCATCACGTGATGCAAGGCAAGCGTCTATAAACACCTCAGTTTTTATATTTTTTATTATTAAATTTTCCTAAAATCTTGACCTATTCCCATAGATAAAGCATAATTGTGTCAACCTATAGCCCACCAGATTTCCCCTAGCTCGACCTACTCGCATACCAAATTTCAGCTCTCCCTAACCCCTATTTCTCTTTTCCAAAGAATCACGCAAAAGTGATTCTCTCGAATATGAAATTCATTTGCGCCCTATAAATTCCTTCCAAATCAGTTCCCTTTTGTATAGGTTCGACCCTCCTTCCATGCCGCCCCTCTGGCGCCTCTCGATAATTATGCTTTATTATCAAAAGAAAAATGTAAATTCCGCGAAACCTATTTCGATCATGATTGGTTCGCCCCCGGAACTCTCCCGAAGTTCCATCTCCCAATCGAGGCAGTCAATTAAAGTCGCCTCCGCTTAAATTCGAATATAGAAACTATTATAGGCGCTTGCTGTTAGGCTCCGCCCGTAAGAGGGTGACCCTTAGTTTACCTCGTCTCCGCCTACCCCGAGGTTATAAAAACCCCGAGAGCGTCGGAAACGAGGTTCTTTGCTTCTAACCATCTTCATAATACGTAAACTCTGTGACTTAAAGTCTGTAATTATTCCTGCAGTGGCACTACCCCTCCAGGTCAATTTAGCTTCCAATTGATATTGGAACTTAACTTAAAATATTATAAATTGTTCATAGAGCTTTAGTTAACTTGTCCCGATTAATCTGTCTTAAGTCTCACCTTAAGAGCTGTTATATAATCGCATTTTTTACGTAACTAAAGTTAACTCATTAATTAATTTAATTTAATTAATTTAATTTCATTTAATTTAATTAAATATTATTTTTGATATAAAAAGAATTCTGTCCAAAGTGAATTAATAAAAAGACTGTTAAATTTAGTTCGTTTTCCATTCACCGCATAAACTCGAAACAACCACCGTACGGAAGCACTCAAAGGTGATCTTCCGAAACTTTACAACCAATTGAGGTAAGAGTGGTCAGTGACATCCACACACATTTTTGACAAGGCGCGAGCGCCGAGTGCATCCACTGGTAACCCGAGAGTGACGTGTCTATTATCCTTCGGATATAATTCCGACTCCAACCAAGGGGACCACCCCGGTATTCATCGTCCTTAGTCGTCTAAAACAAATCGAGGGCCCTTTTAGGGACGTACCCCTCGACAATACTATGGATCCGGATGTTCCCAATCAGGCCACCATCCCTGTGCAGTCTGAAATAACACTAGCATTATCTATATATATATTCAATGTAAATCTCATATTTACATTTAGGATAAACAGTTCTAATTGTGGCATATGTGCATGTATTATATGTATTTATATGGCTTCCAAGACAATGCTCCTAAGACAATTCTATTTTCACAAATTTAAATTCTGTACTAATTCATTGATTTGTTGTACCTGGTATTCCATACATTAAAACCAAGCTCACCCTCTCATCTATTGTTAATTTCGCAGCCATCCCCTACTGAAAAGAAAAAATAATATAGTCAACACTGAAAATTCCTATGATGCGTGACTTTTGCACCACCTGTGTATATATATATATATATATATATATATATATATATAATATATATATACACACAGTCTATATATATATATACACACACACACAGTAAGTCCCCAACCTACACAGGTCGAGTTACATAGATAGGGGGCCTACACAAGCATGATCCTTAGTTCACTGAAAGGTTCATGAAGGTATCTAGAGCAGTGCATGACGCTATTGTTGCTATAAAGTGATCTATAATGAGAAGAAAAAAAGCTACAGTACGAACATCACTGGACAAGTACTTAAAGAAAACAGAGAGAAAGATCCAATGCCATCAACATCTGCAGATCTGAGCCACAAATTATTGAATAAATATTAGTTTTCTTAATATGTACAGTATTACGTTTTATATATATGTACTGTATTTTTCATTTTCTTAATATTTGTTTTTATAAACCCTACTTTTTTAGCTTTAACTATCCATAGAAACAAATGTATATGTCACAAAATATATCATATTTAAGCAGTGTTGGACTACACAGTTTTCAACTTATACAGTGACCTTCAGAACAAATTAACAGTGTAAGTGGGGACTTACTGTACACCACATATACAGTATATATATATATATATATATATATACAGTGCCCGCGAAAAGTATCCGATCACTCAAGAAAATACAATATTTTCCCTTGATATTCAGAGACACGTAATTCACTTTCTATTTGTTCTAGCGACATCTTGGTAACTTTGAGGTTGCTCGCTGATATGAGAGCTATCCAACGCATTCTCAAATTAGTGTTCTGGTAGCATTCGTTGCGGGTGGCTGTGTCTCAAATTTGTCAGATTTCACTGTTTGTGTAAATTTCTTGATTTTTTTTTTTTTTACAGAAAGTGGTGTAAATAAAATTATATATAATGTGTGCTAAAACAACTTAAGAGTGATTGTCGAGGTGCTATTGTTGCTTTGCATGCATGTGGGAAATCACAGAGACAGATAGCTAAGGAATTAAACATATCCCAAAGTACCGTTAATTTATGGGTTTCACGGGCTAAGAACAATGGTGGCCTAACCACGCCAGTCCCTAAAAAACGATCTGGCAGACCGAGAAAAACAAATTCGCGAACAGACAAACTTATGAAACGTTTAGTATTGAAAAACCAACAATAACTGCGAAAGAAATAAAATTTAATATGAATAATTTTATCTGGTGTTTCTGAACGAACTATCCAGGAGCGGCTCAAAAAGAACTCGGATTACCATCTCGCCATGCTGCTAAGAAACGTCATTAATGAAAAAAATGCGTAAAAAACGTGTCGTATTTTGTAAAAAATACATTCATTGGACTGTTGATGACTGGAAGAAGGTTTTATTTAGCGATGAGTCGACATTTTTGACATTCAGAAGTTGTCCAAAAAAGGTTCGCCGGCCTATTGGCTCAAATAGATGGACCCTAAATACACCCTAAAGACAATGAAACACCCTCCAAGTGTGATGGTTTGGGGTTGTTTCGGTTACTATGGGCGTGGAAACTTATATTTTCTTCCGAAGAACACACACTATGAATGGTGCACGGTATTTAGCAATGCTACAGGATAAACTTCCAATGGCAATGGCAATCCAAAGGACAAAAACATACATGCATGATGGTGCACCATGTCACAGGGCCAAAATAGTGACAAAATGGATTACTGACAATAAATTTGATATTTTGGATTGGCCTGGTAATAGTCAGATCTCAATCCGATAGAAAATCTGTGGCTAATAATAAAATAAGGTTGAATGCCACGACACTGGCTCAGTTGAAAAATTACAAGAGGCCATCAAAAAGGTATGGTGCAAGGAAATATCAGTGGAAGTTTGTCAAAACTTGATTAAATCCATGCCAAAACGTCTAGAACAAGTCATCCAAACCAAAGGACAGATGACAAAATACTAAATAAGGTTAGTATACATTTAAACATTGTTTTTTATGTAAAAAATACAAATTTCAAGGGTGATCGGATACTTTTCGCGGGCACTGTATATATATATATGATATTATATATATATATATATATATATATATATATATATATATATATTATATCTGAAATATTAAAAGCTCAGTATGAATCATCTTTCAGTATTCCAAAAACTGACAAATTGATATGCGATAGAAACACTTTCTTTGAAGAAGAACCACAAGGGGAATGTATAACGGATTTCGACTTTACGACAGATATTACACAAGCCATAGGGAAACTAAAAACACACACAGCGGCAGGACTGGATAAATGGAATGCCACACTGATCAAAAACTGCAAGAACGCAATTGCTGAGCCCCTATACTGGATATGGAGATGATCATTAGACATGGGAGAAATACTGGGCATCCTGAAGAGCGCGAACATATTCCCAATATATGGAGGAGGAGATCGATCAGAGGCCAAAAACTATAGGCCAGTGTCGTTTACATCTCATCTCACTAAAATATTTGAAAGAATAGTTAGACAGAAAATCTATGACTTTTCGGTCAGGCAGATCATGCCTATCACAACTAATGGAACACTACAATAACATTATTGATTCACTTGAAAGTAATGAAAACTATGATGTAATATACACAAACTTTGCTAAAGCATTCGACAAGTGTGACCACAGAATCATAATAAATAAACTGAAATACATGGGAATAACAGGAAAAGTAGGGAAATGGATATACTGTATAATTTCCTTAGTAAGCAGAGGCAAGTCGTTACAGTACAAGGAGTATCTTCATCAGAATCAGAGGTCCTCAGCTCAGTACCACAAGGAACAGTATTAGCTCCACTACTCTTCATAATCATGCTGACACAGATGAGGACGTTACCAGAGACAGCACAGTAACATCCTTTGCGGATGACACAAAGATCAGTAGAAAAATAAGAAACCCAGAAGACATAGGATCTCTACAAACTGACAAACAAAATCTACAAGTGGATGGAAGACAACAATATGAAGTTTAACACCGAGAAATTTCAGCTATTACGGTATGGAAAAAGAGAAGACCTAAAATACATGGATATTATACCCTCAAATGGACAGGAAATTCAGAGAAATTCCAGAGCAAAAGATTTAGGGGTTGTAATGACAGATGATGCAAAATTTGAAACACAAAATAAAATAGCAGTAAACAGAACAAAGAGAATAACGGGTCAAATATTAAGAACCTTTAAACGAAGGGATAGGAATGTAATGATTCCTCTACTGAAAACCCTGATAATATCCAAATTGGAATACTGCTCGGTCTTAACATCCCCATATAAAAAATAAAACATTAGACAGCTGGAGGGGATCTAAAGAAGCTTCACAGCCAAGATCAATGGGTGCAAAGAACTAAATTACTGGGAAACATTACGAGAACTAGACCTATATTTACTGGAAAGGAGAAGAGAGAGATATACCGTTATTTACACTTGGAAAATAATGGAGAAACTAGTCCCAAATCTTACTCTGAATCCCATAACTCCCCAAACAACGGTGGAAAGTAGAAGCAGTAGACTATTTTCAAAACGGTGTAACTAAAACACTATTAAAGCTAGAGCATTGATTTTGGTCTCATTTTAAAGCTCTTTAGTAGCCCCTTGTTTATTGTCTCTTGTTAAATATCTCTACTGTGAAAAATAAAAAATCCCTTCAAAAGTTGACCTTTGACCTTGAATAAAAAAAAAATACCTTCTCCTAAAAAATTCAATTTTTTTACATTAATACCTTGAGTCATGTACAACAAAATCCCAAGAAGCTGTAAGTGGCTGATAACTAGTTCAATGTATAAAAAATAAATGAAGTTGGCATCATTCTTTTTCAATTTTAGATTTTTTTTGTCAGTTCATTTATTTAAAAGTTCTGTTCTGATATAGTGTCAGTGAAGACTTAGTTCAACTTAACATTATTAGTTCAAAAACCTTTTTGTGACCTGTGCCAAAAGAAGTCTTTTAAAAGACAACCAGGGTTAAACCCCTCGACAGCCCCAAATCTACTGGAGTAGCGCTGATCCAAAGGCCCAACTAGTATATAAGTACTGTCAACTTTACAGAGTTGACTCCTGACTTCAAGTTAAAGTTAATTTATTTTTACTAAATACATGTATAAAAATTTATTTAATAATTCATTAATTGTTCATTGTTTTCTTTTCAGGATTTTCTTTGTGCTTTGTGATTTCAGAGTACAAACATGGAACATTTAAAACTGAAACAGAAGTGTGCTGATCCTTTGCTGCGCCACAAAGGTCAGTGTCGAAAGAAGAGTTTGAGAATTGTACCACAGGAACTTGTAAATAAGTTTCCCGATCTGCACTTAACACTACATCACAGACTTTGTAAGCAGTGTAGAGAACATCTTGAGTCCTTGCCTGAGAAAGGAATAGGCACTTTGAATTCAGACATAAATGATGATTCTTCTTGTAGTAGTGAACCACCTGAAGATCTTGAGAAAATTGAAAATGTTGACAACAGTGAGCATCAACTTCAGAGCAAAACCATGAGATGTGTACTTTGAATGCTTCTTTTGTTTCAATTGGTGAATCACCCATAAAAAGAGAAAGCTTGTAGAGCAAAAGTCATATGGAGCTAAAAAACTAAGCAAGGTGACAGAGACAGTTAAGAAGAGAATGGAAACAGTTGCAGGAAAAGAGATTTCTGACTCACAATTTAAGGAGCCATCTGGAGATGTAGACTGTTTAGAAATAATAAATCAACTCAAGGAAAAATTCAAAAATGAAAATACTAAAAGAAGTGATAAAATAAAAATCCTCACTGTATTGCCCAAAAGTTGGAGCATTAGGAAAATTGCTTCAGAATTTAACACAACAAGGCATACAGCATCTATTGCTAAAAAAATAGTTGAAGAAAAAGGTGTCCTTTCAGACCCAAATACAAAGGGTGGGAAAAGAATTAAACAGGATATTGTTGACGCTATTAAAGCATTTTATCTTTCAGAAGACATCAGTAGAACAATGCCAGGAAAGAAAGACTATTGTAGTATCATTGACAATGAAAGATGAAGGATACATTTGCAAAAGCATCTTTTACTTTGCAATTTAAAAGAAGCCTATCATATTTTCAAAGAAAGAAATCCTTTGGTTAAGGTGGGATTCAGTAAATTTGCAGAATTGCGTCCAAAGCAGTGTGTTATTGCTGGAGCAACAGGAACTCACTCAGTATGTGTCTGTACAATTCATCAGAATGCCAAACTTATGTTTGTAGGAGCTGAATTAGAAAAACTAACTGCAAATGATGACACACCTATTAAGAATGTACGTCATTGTGTTGCCTTTATGGAATGCAATCCTGCCTCACAGAAATGCTGCCTCAGACAATGTGAACAATGTGGAGATCCATCAGATTTAAAAAACAGACTACTGGACATATTTACAAACAACTTCATTGATATCATAAATTTTAAAAAGTGGACCAATACAGATTGGTCAAATCTTGAATCAGTAGAACTGAATACAGATGAATATATTGACCAATTCTGTAACCAACTGAAAGAATACCAGATACATGACTTCAAGACAAAGATGCAAGCAACTTATTACCGTGAAACAAAAATGTCTTTGAAAGATGGTGAGGTCCTTGCTGTGTGTGATTTTGCTGAAAATTATTCCTTTATTCTTCAAGATGAGGTTCAGAGCTTTCACTGGAACAATGAGATGGCTACTCTACATCCATTTGTTATTTACTATAAAAAGGAAGATGAGACTGCTCACCTTAGCTTTGTTATTATTTCAGAGTGTAACATCCATAACACAGTTGCTGTACATTTGTTTCAAAAGCATCTGATAAAATTCCTAAAAGATAATATCTCATCCATCGGTTCCATCCACAAAATAATTTACTTTTCAGATGGGTGTGCAGGACAGTATAAGAACTGCAAAAACTTTTGAATCTTTGCCATCACAGAGATGATTTTGGAATTGAGGCAGAATGGAATTTTTGTGCAACAAGTCATGGAAAGGGACCCTGTGATGGTGTTGGAGGCACAGTTAAGAGATTAGCTGCAAAAGCTAGTCTACAACGACCTTATGATGAACAGATCCTTACTGCAGAACAGTTATATACATTTGCAAGTGAAAATATTGTAAATATAAAATGTCATTTTTCAACCAATAAAGAGCATGAAGAGGAAAGCCAACTTCTCCAAGAAAGACACTCAACTGCAAGGACTATTGCTGGTACACAGAAATTACACCATTTACAGCCAGTTTCATTGACTTCTCTTAAGGTTAAACATTATTCATTATCAGATTATTCAAATATTGAGAAAGTTACTGAAAAGGAAGAAGTTGTGACTGAGGAGAAAATACATGGTTTTGTTACTGCTGCATATGATGGCCATTGGTGGGTGGCATATGTGCTGGAAAAGATACCAGAGAATAGAGAAGTAAAAGTCACATTCCTTCATCCTCATGGCCCAAACCCATCATTTGTGTATCCTGGTCGACCAGATGAATTAATCTTACCATATTCAGATATTCTAACACAAGTTGAGGCATCTACTACTAATGGACGAACATACAGGATTTGCAAAGAAGTTACTTTGAAGACATCCAAAGCTTTGGCAGATCTACAGCACAGAAAGGTAAGAATTCAAAATTAAAATGGTCATGTAACTATATATACACTGCATACATTTTAAGTTGTGATAAATGGAAATCAATGAGCACTATACCTATACATATGTATGTACATTTTAATATGTTACTTGTATTTGTTAATTAGGTAGCTATCTAGGTATACATTAAAAATTGTTTTCTCTTCTAGAAATCACAATAAATTGGGTGGCCCACAAGAATCTTGTCAACTACTGAAAACCATCACATACATGCACATACAGGTGAGGTGGGTAAAGAACATATATTTAAAAATAAGCATTTGCTTGTTTGTAGAAGGCTGCAGATAGTATGTAGATATGGGTTGTATTTGTAAGAGATTGAGCTGACCTTAGACAAAAATGGTTACTGACATACAAGGTCACAAAGTCATGACTTTTGACAATTTTTGTATAAAATGACTTTTTCAAAATGTTGCTTGAATTCATTATTTTTATACATTGAACTAGTTATCAGCCACTTACAGCTTCTTGGGATTTTGTTGTACATGACTCAAGGTATTAATGTAAAAAAATTGAATTTTTTATGAGAAGGTATTTTTTTTTTATTCAAGGTCAAAGGTCAACTTTTGAAGGGATTTTTTTATTTTTCACAGTAGAGATATTTAACAAGAGACAATAAACAAGGGGCTACTAAAGAGCTTTAAAATGATACCAAAATCAATGCTCTAGCTTTAATAGTTTTTTAGTTACACCGTTTTGAAAATAGTCATTTAATGCAAAAAAGGTCAAAATGTCACAACTTTGTGACCTTGTATCTCAGTAACCAAAGGTCAGTCAGCTCTAATAATTTGGGAATTTAAGTTTGGCATGTATATCTGCTATTGTGCCAAGTATGAGCAAAATTGAAAGGGGTGAGTGTTTTAGGTGGCTGACTTGACATGGAATGACCTATATATATATATATATTATATATATATATTATATATATATATATATATATATATATATATATAGGGACAATTGGAATGCATTATTGATTAAAAACTGTAAAAATGAAATAGCTACACCTTTATACTGGATATGGAGAAGATCCCTAGATACTGGAGAAATACCGAGCATCTTGAAGAGAGTAAACATTGTCTCCATATATAAAGGAGGGGACAGATCTCAAGCAAAGAACCATAAGACCAGTGTCATTGATGTCCCACCTCACCAAAGTATTTGAGAGAATAGTTAGAGAGAAAATTTATGATTTCCTGGAGACACAGGAAAGATTCAATGAAAATCAGCTTGGATTCCAATCACGTAGATCATGCCTATCACAACTAATAGAACACTACAACAATATCCTACATGCACTGGAAGGCAATGACAAGTATGATGTTATATACACAGATTTTGCTAAAGCTTTCGACAAATGTGATCATGGTATAATAGCACATAAAATTAAATATATGGGAATAACAGGCAAAGTGGGAAAATGGATCTACAACTTCCTCAGAGAACATCTACAGGTCATCAAAATTCAAGGTATATCATCATCAGAATCAGAAGTACGCAGCTCAGTACCACAAGGGACAGTACTGGCCCCACTCCTGTTCATTATCATGCTGACAGACATAGACAACGGAGTAAACAGCAACAGTATAGTAACATCCTTTGCAGATGATATAAAGATCAGCAGAAAAATCAGTGAGGTAAATGAAGTGGAGGCCTTGCAGAGGGACACAAACAAAATATACAAGTGGTCAGAAGACAACAACATGTCATTTAACACCAAGAAATTTCAGCTCTTGAGATATGGTAGAAAAGAGGAACTTAAACAGACTGCATATTATGCTCCAGATAGACAGGAAATTCAGAGAAGTACGAAAGCGATCGATCTGGGGGTAATAATGACAGATGATGTGAAATTCGAAACACAAAATCAGATAGCAATAAATAAAGCAAAAAGAGTCATGGGACATGTACTAAGAATGTTCAAGAGAAGGGACAGGACAGTAGTGATTCCCCTGCTAAAACATTGATTATACCAAAGCTTGAATACTGCTTAGTTTTGACATCCCCATATAAAAAGGAAGAAACTAATAAACTAGAAGAAACATAGACACTTCACAGCCAAGATTGATGGCTGCAAAGAACTCAACTACTGGGAAAGACTACGTAAACTAAATCTGTACTCCCTGGAAAGAAGAGGTGGTACACCATAATCTACATATGGAAAATGATTGAAAAACTGGTACCAAACCTAAAACTAAACCCAATTACCATTCAAACAACACTGGAAAATAGGAGAGGCAGAATGTGTAGTGTTCCCAAATTAAAGGCCTGACAAGGGACCTCCTCAACACTGAAGGAAAATAGCTTGGTTGTCAGGGGGCCAAGACTTTTCAACCAGCTTCCAAAGGACCTCAGAAATGTAACGGGGGTCAAAGATGAAGTCTTCAAGAGAAGACTGGATTCCTGCCTCAGGATGGTACCAGATGAGCCGGGCATGCCTGGCTATGTACAGTGGAGAGTGCAAGAAAACAACTCACTCCTCCACCAAGCCAGACCTGGAGGCAGGGCCACCAGCTTGACCTCCATGTGAAGAGAGACCAACACACGAAACAACATAACCAAATACAGTAAATACTCAATAAGTCGGACTGACTATATAGGGCTCTAGCCAGTCCGACTCATTGAAAAGTCCAACTCATTGTGAATTACCTTAATTACCCCCCCCCCCTATTTATATACCCCTAAAGAGGCATAAATACTCTCTAACCTTTTAAGTTTCATTAGTGAGAGTCTAATACAATGTTCAAAATAAACATTAAAACCAATAAAACTTTCTTTCACTTACCACTGCTAGAATTATTTTGAGCGTGAAACAAAAAATTTTATTGTTTACCTTTTTGTACAATACAGTATTAGCGGCATTCCAGGAGAGATCATGCAATGCATGTCACCACTTAGACTCAGATTTTGATGAAAATTGACATATGGGGTTCTTCCAGGTGCTGATTTCACTGGTCAAAATAAAAAAGTTCTATGACCCATAGTTTTTGAGATATGGGCCCCCACTTTACCACCTAACTTTAATGGGCAATAACTCCCAAACATCTTACCGTAGACCTATAAAACTATACATTTTTAGAATCAGCATGAAGAGATCTATTAAATACCACATTCAAATGTGTAGAACAATAATGAAAATTTTCCCCCTTTTTTATTTTCGAACACCCCCCCTAGGCAGTGAAATAATAAAAAAAAAATTTATTTATTAAACTTCCATTAATTGTTAAAAGATACAAACAATAAAAAATGTGGGTATCAAGTTGCAAGATATTTTAAAAATTATTGAAAAAATATGTACATTGTGAAATTTTGACATTTTTACGCCTGCAGACTAAAATAGAGAACTACAAATGATATATTCACATGGATGAAAATAAACGGCAAAAGTACAAATTGAACACACATATTACATCAAGTTGATTCATAATTACATGAGTGTTTTCAACTCATTTTCTGGGAAAACATATTGAATACGCATTGTTCCTGGCTTTAAAGTTGGTGTGCTTAATAAACCTAAAAATTTTTCTCTTGATATGTGGCATGTATCTCTAAGTTGTGGAAAGTAATAGTAAACACTATATCGTGATGGGTGCAAAAAGCCAACCTCAAAGTCATCAAATTCCTCATTATAGGAATGTACAAATCCCAACTATTTCTGATCATTGTAAGTACAAACTATGTACTCTCCTATTTTCAGATTAACTTCAACATTATCTTCACCCAGAAAAGCTTTGCTTATAATCCTCACCTCACCAACTTCATCAGAAGATAACTCAAATTTTTTACGTTATTTGCATTAATAGGTACCTACAAGTCTGTGGAATTTTTGTGTTCCTGTTTTGTTAGCTGCATACTTTTTTCATATCTGTCACTTAAAAATCTTCATGTTTACAAATGTTAACAAAGTTGAAACAATTTTTATATTGTCCTGCACATCCATCAGTAAAATAATGTAATTTTTTGATATGAAGGTGGGATTTTCTAATAATAGGTATGAGTGTACTTAAAAAAGTGTAAACCATTGTAGCGTTATGTTTTGTATTTGGAGATAAAAACAATAACTTGAATGTTTTGTTTCATTACTTTCTGGTTCCTTATAATATAACACAAAGGGATGCACTGTGCATTGGGTATTTTCCCAATGAAAACCTTGGGCTGCATCCTGTACTACAAATGAGTAGTTTTCTGAAAAGTCACCAAGAACTACAGCTGTATGGCTATTTAAATTATTCTTCAAGTTTTTTAGAAATGCACTCTGATTCTTTGCTATAAAGTGATGTGTCAATTTGACAATTTTTGTGCTGAATGAATTTATAAAATCATCTACAGATTCTGTTTTTTCAACCATATTGCATTGATCTGTAGTAACCCATTGTTTATATTTTATTTCCTCACATTCAGGATCATTAACACTTTGAAAAGTGAGCAAAAAATTCTTAATACCTTGTTCTTTTGGACACAGATTACATATTTGCATCATGCAATTCCTGTTGTTGACATTGTGGGGGTTGTGAAGTTTCTCACAACCCCCCCTTGATTTTCAAATTCCCCTTTTTGGGGGTTGTGGAGTTTTTCACAAAAAAACTTCACCCTAATTTTCAAGTCCTATCTGGGTCCCCTCACAAGTTTTTCTTTCCCCACAGGAGTTTAGTTAGGAAACCATTAATGGTAATTAGAATTAAGGTTATGAAACCTGAATAGACCATTAATACGGACATCCTGTCAGAAGCCAAGGAAGTGTGGAAAGCCTTCAAAGGTAGACCTAATAGAAGTAAACTACTTGTTTTTCTCTTTATTATATCTGAAATAAACAACTATTTAGTGTTACAGTATAAACATAACAAAAGGACTGGCAATGCGTCGCACTTGACAAAACACCTGGAGCCCCAATAACCCTTAGTGAGATTTGGCAGAAAGGATAGAAAACAAGTGGGAGACAAGTACCGGAAATGACTTGCACAGAATGTTAACCCTTGTCCCAGCTTAACTACCCTCCAAACTTGACCCCCCCTTTTATGACCTGAGTTCCAATTCCTTTATTGGCTGGCTAGTTAGTAGGG
The DNA here is from genome assembly GCA_023014485.1 of Bathynomus jamesi. Lineage (NCBI taxonomy): Eukaryota > Metazoa > Arthropoda > Malacostraca > Isopoda > Cirolanidae > Bathynomus > Bathynomus jamesi. Next base: position 82,041 of record JAJOZX010011751.1, on the reverse strand, counting down.
TTAGGGTCACAGGCCTGATTTCAGGGCAGATCCAGTGGCCAACAGTGGTTGACACAAACTGCGTAGCTCCCACTGGATGGGACCCACAATCCAAGCCTGATGAATCCGGACCACGTGAGTTGAATCCCAAACAGGTTGCCTAGACAACACAAGATTATTAGTTACATGCATCTAGCACCATTAATCACAATAATAACAACATAACAGGCAATTAACCACAAACATTAACTGGAATCATGACTTCATAATTGATCACTGGAAAACATAATTTACTCATGAAATCAAAGCACATAAATAATAAATAACCAACATACAAAATAATAACTACAAACATTGACAATTATGGCAAACCTATCTCACATGAGTTAATCAACCTATAATCATTGCCAAACAAGCATGGGCAAAAACCTAACTCTGGAATAATATGACTGGTGACCTATAATAATGATAATTGGTTCTCTAGCTAGTTACATGACAAGGTGGCAAACCTATCTATACTCAGTCAGTTTCAACAACCTATATGTATGTCTACCCTTAATAATAATAATTAACCATGATAATGATGGTGAAATACAAATGAACTCTAGCCAAGGATTACAAAAACTCCTACCTTTTAAAGGCTTTCCACACTTCCTTGGCTTCTGACAGGAGGTCTGTATTAAGGTCTATTCAGGTTTCATAACCTTAATCCTAATTACCATTAATGGTTTCCTAACTACTCCTGTGGGGAAAGAAAAACTTGTGAGGGGGACCCAGATAGGACTTGAAAATAGGGTGAAGCTTTTTTATGAAAAACTCCACAACCCCCAAAAAGGGGAATTTGAAAATCACGGGGGGGTTGTGAGAAACTTCACAACCCCCACATTCCTTCCCCCTAAGAAAAAACCCCTCACAATTCTTTCCTCCTTCATGGTCCCTAACAGGATAATGCATCGCTTGACAATCTAAACATGGGAGTATACATTATAAAAGTTATTGCATCAAAACCATGCTGACCCTCCCAGTTAGCTAACCTACACTTACATTAAAACTCATTAGTACCACAAATTATTACAGACTTATCTAATAACAATTGCTTTACTCAAACTGGCCAATTATAACAGAGGGAAAAACCATTTCATAACTAGGTCAACTTAGCCAAATGCCCAAATCTCATTATTACAGTAATCCATTTGGTACCACTAACATTGTACATTAATTCCCAATATGTACATGGTAAATACTGGCAGTTTTTTTTTTTTTTTTTTTTTTTTTTTAAGCACCACTTTTGTTTCACTTAATCTACACATTGTTCACGGTATCACCTCCTTGCTTCTGGCACAACCTACAGTTTCTACCCAGAAATCCTCCAACCCCCTTTTGGTCAACAACATTCACTGTGTTTTTCTTGCTTGATTCACTTCACTGCCTCTATTTCCCTTGACCCTGGATCAAGAGACCAGACCCATAAATTTGACTGTATGTTCTTCCCACACTATAGCATGGGGAAATCTGGCTATTAACCCCTTTGTTCCCCCCACTTCAGCCAGGTGTATTCACTCAAATCCTCTGGGAATTCAAGTTGGGAGGTTTTTTTTTTTTTTTTTTTTTTTTTTTTAAACCAGAGTATCAGTAGGAACAGAAAGAAAAAGAAGGAAACAAATCAAGGCTAGAAGTGCCACTGTATTCCGGTCAAAGGGAATCAAATGAAAGAAAAGAATGGGCCAAATCTTCACTCTAACCCCCCCCTGTTCTTTTTTTCTTTCTTTTTTTCAAACGACTGGAATGTCAATTAGTCGCAAGTCAGTAGCATGCATCATCCCATATCTTTCCCTCAGAAGTTCCTCCAGGCTGCTTACTCCCCTAGAACACTTAATTATTGACCCCTTCAGACAAAAGGTTCACTAACTACCCCTCCCCTGGTTATACACCCAAAATAAAGCAGAAATCATGAATAATCCATTCTTACATCCCTTTCGAGTGCCGAGTACATTGGTATCCTCTCACAGGAAAGAAAACCCCAAATCTAGTTATCTTAGAGTGTATTTTATAACAGATTTACCCACAATACTTCACTTCAGTTTACTCTGTTGCCTCTGATTCTGTACTCAAGGGTCTGTGGTTGTACATTTGGTAATCTGCAGGATTGCCACAGGAGCGTGTGAATGGCCGGTTGAGCACTGACTGGGGTAAGTTAAGTTTCTCTGATCGTGAAGTCGTGGTCTCAGCTTGGAAATGACGATGATGGCTAGTCCAGGCACGAACCTTCTGTCTATACTCATTTAGTATCTCCTGACATGTGGTGAATCCTGACTGCACAGGGCTAAAACTAACATGGCAAGACTGAGATTGAGGGACTTGAGGTGGCCGGGCATGGAATCAGTGAACCCAAGGAACGAATTCTCCAGAGTACTCAATGCATCATTAGCTACGTCTAGCGACTGTTGTACAAGTCTCAATGATTGCTGGGCCAATTTTAATCCATCAATGGAGCATCATCTTCCAGTGTGTCCAGATATTCATGCGAATCTGTCACATTACCCTGGACCTCAGTTTCCCCAGACTCATTTTCAGAACCAGCACCCCACAACTGATTTTCTTGAAAGGGGGGTATGGGTTGGGGACTCATGAGGCAAGACTCACTCATGGGAGTACTGGTGAAAATTGATTCTAATGACCCTACCAAAATCGGAGAATTCTCATAACCAAGTGAAGGTATATCATTACCTTCTGACTCCTGCATAGTTCGAAAAACTTGCTCCCCCACTGGAAATGCCCCGGCCTGAATCTCCTCAATGGGTGTCTGAAAATCTGTCTCCCCCGAATGCTGAGTAACTGGAGGCACATCTCCACAGTTTAGCTCCACTGGCGGACACCCTTCCATTCCAGCAGGTGTCTCAGCACTAAAATTACTGGTCCCATCATACTCCCAATACTCTACCAAAGGGTCTCTCCAGGTAATCCTTTGTCGCGCATTCAGGAGTGTATTCAACCGGTGATATTTCTCTGAAGAAGAGTGTTCCTCATCTGTATCCAAAGCACTGGTCCCAACACTGGAGTTCCCCATGAAAGCTACCCAGGATTCCACTTCAGGGGTACCAAAGCCCTCAAAGGAATATTCAGGGCCATCATCTAAAGTGGTGCCACCCCGATGCCAGGGAAAGGGTATGCGTGCGGTACTTGATGGTAAGTCCGGGATCCAGGTCTCAGGCATCTCAGGTACTTTCTGCAATTCCTGTTCTCTCCTATGCTTCTGTAGATATTTTGGGGGTTCATGCCAGGCCTTCAAATGGGTATGATGAGCTTTTATAACTCGGGGGGTGCCCTCAACCGTTGATGTGGTCAATTCATAGGATACTCCATTACTGTGTACTTGACTAACCTTGTAAGGCCCAGTATACTTGGGGGAGAACTTCCGTGAGGTGCTCCGGTCACTGGTAATGATCTTCTTAGACTACTTTCTGACCAACCTGGAAGGGTGCAAACCGTGGATGGCCCTCCTTCCATATTTCTCGCAATTGAGGGGAACAACTACAGTAGCAATATTCTGGTGACGTTGTTCAAGAGACAGTCCGCAGGGGTGGTCTTTATTTCAGCATGGAAGGTATTGTTATAGGTAATCACAGCTGTTACCAGATTTGTATCCCATTCCACTCCTGTTTGTCCCAAGCTCCTCAAGAACTCTCCAATTGTTCTATTTACACGTTCAACAGCACCATTGCTAGCCGGCTTAAGTGGACTAGTATAAACATGCATAATCCCATAGCGATCAAGGAACTCTTGGAACTCCTCCGAACGGAATTCAGGTCCATTGTCTGTCAGGAGCCTCCGAAGAATTCTTAACAAGTTGGGGAATATATCATGCTCCATCAACTGGATAATGGTAGCTGACCTTTTTGTTCTTAATGGGCGAGCCACAACCCACTTGCTAAAATGGTCAACCATCACCAGACAACCAAGGTACCCTAGCTGGTGCGTGGGAAAACCACAATATCAGCAGCCACTAATTCAAAAGGATGTTCAGTTTTTATCTTCAAGGTTGGTGGGATGATAGGCTGACTAGCTACTTTATACAACTGACAGGTTTCACAGGTAATACAGATGTCACTAGCTACTTTATACAAATCCGGGTGCCACACAAACAGTCGCAACGCTTCCACCAACTTATTACGCCCAATATGTGCCATTTCCATGTGGAAACTGAGGGCCATATCCACGAGCAATGTGGAAGGTACTACACAGCTAATATACCCAGTCCTACTTTGATGTACTATCACCCCACTCCTTAACTGTAATTCCCGCCAGTTCCGCTTAAACGGCCTCAAGGCAGGTTTTCCCTCTGGTAGGGGCTTTGACTGGGCCAATAGCCCATGCACCTGTCGCAACAATCGGTTCCGTTTTTGCATTAGAATCACTGATTCTGAGTCAAGCAACTCTCGGTTCACTATCCACTTCTTGCCTTCCTCAAATACTGAACCCAACTCTGGCTCCTCTTCCTCCATACATGTTGCCTCCTCTAGCGCCTCCACTCCAAAACATTCCACTAACTCTTTGTCTCATTTAACTGGAGGTAGATCAAGAGAAAAATTGAAATGGACACTGGAGATGGACAAGGCTTTTACAACAGTGAAAGAGGCCTTGGTTAAGGAAGTGCAACTGTCCTATCCAGATTACAGACCTGAAGCTGAAAAATTGGAACTGTATGTGGATGCTTCCGGGGTTGGCGCTGGTGCTTGTTTGGGACAACAACAGAATGGTGATTTTAAGGTGATTGCTTATGCATCAATGACCTTTTCCAAGGCCCAGAGAATGTACTCAGTTATAGAACGGGAGTTGGCAGCCCTAAGATGGGGTGTGAAGACATTTTGCCCATTTCTATATGGTGTGCCTTTTGTACTGTATACAGACCATCAACCATTAGAATACCTGAGCAACATGAAGATTGTTGATAGTAGATTGGCCCGAACGTCTCTTACTCAGAGGAGAGTCAGATTGAGACACCTGCACTAGGGGAAGTCCTTTACAGTTAACGTGCGAGTCGGACCTGAATAATCTGGAAATAAACCACTGACCAGAGAGGCCTTCCTAGATACCAGAGGAGATTACATCTTTGCCCAGTCTCTTGACTGTTCCGAACCCAGAAACGTGAAAAGGTGCTGGGTGGTTGGAAACACAGATACTTGGGGACTACGGCCAACGCCGCCACCGTAGCAACATCACACACTGCTTTCTCCATAAGAGTTGTGTATTCCAACCCTTTGACACCCAAAACTGAGAATTGTGTTTTGGCATTCTGGTGGTATGTACATTAGGGTTATGACATTTTTATAACCTCATGTTCCTGTATCATAAATCAATGAACTTTTGCCCCCTGACAATGAAAATAACAGTTTTTTCGATATATTTTTAAAAAACTTCACCCCAAAATAAAAAATAAAAAATTAATAAAATAAATAGAAATTTGCATGTTTATTTCACAATTATTATACATAAACATATATTATATTATACAACATTATACCTATACAATACATATTAATTATACAAATACAATATTATACATTTACTCTATTATTGTTTTAATTGTTTTACTTATTGCTTAAAATAAACCTGTAACTAATATACTATATTTGCTTTCGGGGTGACATTTTTTTTTAATTCTGAAGAATTAGGCCCTTTTTTATTGTTTTCAAGCAAAAGTTCATCGATTGATGATACAGGAAACAATATTTATGACAAAATTAAAAAGTCATAACCCTAATGTACATACACACACAGAATGGGTACCAGCAGCAGCACCTAAAACACAATGTCTGGGGTGAAGGCTGGCAAAACTAGAGAAGCCAATTTGGGGACTATCTGGATTATTTTTAGAGAGACAAAGCTGCTTTCAGATTCATTAACACCAGTCTTTTCTGCACAGATTCTTTATACCCACTTTCATTTCTGATACTCAGGCAGTCTTTTGTACCTGGGCACAAATGACTAATTTCATCTGATTTGAAAAATTTCTGAACAGAATCTTTAGTACCTTTAGTTATTACTTTTCCTTTTGACATGGGTTCAATTTCAGGAATAATTCCAAGTCTTTGTTTTATATTTCTGCTTTTCTTAACTAAATATTCAGTTGTCTGAAATAGATTTATAGTTTTTGATATGGTAAATGGAGATAATGTCAATATTTTGAGTTTTCTCTCATAACTGTCAGTAGAATGGAAAGCTTCAACCAGTTCATTCATGAGATGAATCATTGACCTGAAACAAATTCATGAATGTATAATAGCTATAAACAAAACATTACATGTGCATATTAAATTTTTTGGATTATAGTATTGATTTCAAGTGTAACAAAATGAGCATTCTTTGAGAGAGTCAAATTAAACCAAAAATTATTTTGTGACCAAATGAATTCCAAATGATTTAATGGGCCCATTGATCTCCAATCTTTAGGGAGATGTGCTTCTAGTTTCTTCTATCAAAGGTGAATATCTACATTTTGTTTTTATGCTTCAGTTTTAGTTTAGGTATATTCCTACTTAATAATAGCGTATCATTTTAAAATTCATACCTTTGAGTTTCATGATCCAACTTTGTAGCTTTTGATGGGCTTCGGATCTCAATTTCTAAAATTGCTTCTAGCTTTCGTTTTAAAGAATGACATGCTTTTTCTATTGTTTGAATAGCTTTTGCTTCTTTTCTTGAGGAACCCAAACCATCTGAAATTTTGTAATTAATAAATATTTGACTCCATTTGATATATATGGACAATAATAATTAATGTCAACTTATTAATTTCATAAGTTTAATAAGTTTAATAATGTCAACATATTAATTTCATTAAATTTTTCAGCAACTGCTGAAAAACTGTCTTGAAAGTAAATGCATTATAAATAAATACTTACGCTTCTTCACTGGAGTCACAGCAAGACTTTCTAGAACTTGAGAAACCTCCTCTTTGGCATTACTTGATATACTTGGATCATATTCATCACTTTCTGAAATAACATTCTCAGAAGATGGATTGTGATCAGACTCTTCACTTTGTGATGTTGATAGCAACTCTGGTCTCTGGGTCAATAATTTTCTACAGTTGCTACATAGTACAGTATTCCTTTGTAGTTTCCATTTACATCGATCATAAAGTGATTGGCTGATGGTTCTTATATCCTTGTGTATCTTTTTCTTATGTTTTTGTAAAGGATCATCACAGTATCTAACCATTTTTCATTACTAAAAATACACAATTGTAAATCTCTAAAATAAGATATGATTTGACTCAAAAAAAGCACATCTGTAATAAAAATAAGCATAATTAACAAACATCTGAGAGAGAGAGACTGCGTGAATATGAGTTATACATAGGATATAAATATATCATTTGTAGTTCTCTATTTTAGTCTGCGTAAAAATGTCAAAATGTCAATGCATATTTTTCCAATAATTTTTAAAATATCTTTCAAGTTGATGGGTACCCATGTTTTTTATTGTTTGTATCTTTTAGCAATTAATCAAAGTTTAATAAATAAAAAATTTTTTTTGGATTTCACTGTCTGGGGGTGGGGGTCAAAAATAAAAATGGGGGGGGGTTCATTATTGTTCTACACATTTGAATGTGCTGATTCTAAAAATGTATAGTTTTATAGGTCTACAACAAGATGTTTGGGAGTTATTGCCCATTAACCCTTTGACGACCAGTATACGTTTCTTTTAACTTAAAAGTTTAAGTTTTATTGTTATTTACAATTAGATATTAGTAACTATAGTCACTTAAATGACTCATTGTTGGGTCAATTTTCCGACAACTAAACGATACCTGTATAAACATGTAGATGTATTTGTAGAAACGTTGCATCATTGTACAATTTATATTATTGTTTCCGTTGGGACACATATGTCCCGTGGTCCTCAAAGGGTTAAAGTTAGGTGGTAAAGTGGGGCCCATATCTCAAAAACTATGGGTCATAGAACTTTTTTATTTTGATCAGTGAAATCAGCACCCGGAAGAACCCCATATGTCAATTTTCATTAAAATCCGGGTCAGAGTGGCAACAAATTTTTTAATTTTTGGGTGATTTGTCCTGGAATGCCCCATTAAAAAAACACCTCACTCAGTAAAAGAAACAAAATAATAATGGCACTTGACATAGGAAATAAGACACTTCTCTCAGTAAAATAAACAAAAGAATAATAGCTTGATAGAGGATGAGTCCAACTCATCCCGAATTCCGACTCATTGAGTATTTACTGTATTCCATTCCATACCATGCCCCACAGACATCACACAGTACAGAAAACACACACACACACACACATCTAACCCACAAAGCACTGACACAACTCAGTCCAATTGCTGTCCTAGGTGTGAAGCCGCCACTCATTAACAAGTCAGAGACCAGCCTGAGCAGATTGGATCGAGTTAGCTTAGCACAATTCCGATGTGGACATCACCCCAACTTACGGACATATAAACACAGTCTAGACAACTCCACAGACGACACCTGCCACCTGTGCCAGGACACACCACAAACAATTGAACACATTATGACAGACTGTACCACTCTAGCACAACATACAACACAACATCACTAATGCACTGAGCCTCTGGTCCACTCCGGACAGCATTTTTTGATAGAGAAGAAAATGACCAAGACAGACCATTATTGAAGATATACAAATAACCACTAGTGATATACCGTACAACAGGCAATAACAGAGCTACCAGGGAGTTCAGCAAACTTCAGCCCCTGGTTCAGATGGAAATGGAGCCAAGATTCTTAAGGAATGCAAACATACTTTATCTCTGCCTTTGGAAATCCTGTGGAGATCCTCACTAGACACCAGTAGAATACCACCAATCATGAAACAAGCAAATATTACCCCAATCTACAAAGGAGGCAAAAGAAAGGAAGCCAAGAACTATAGACCCATATCCTTGACTTCACATATCAAAATATTGAGAAAGTCCTGAAAAGCCACATTGTCAATTTTATAGAAAATGAACATCTCTTAGAAGACTTTCAACATGGCTTCAGACAAAAGAGATCCTGCCTTACTGAACTTATAGACCAATGCAATACAATCCTACAATATTTGGGAGAAAACCACAATGTTGATATTATTATCTATCTAGATTTTGCAAAAGCTTTTGAGAAAGTTGACCATGATATATTATTCCATAAATTCAAAGAACTCAGTACTGAGAAAAAAACAAATAACTGTAAATGGAGCAAGATCTATAGAAAAAGAAGTGATTAGTGGAGTGCCACAAGGTACAGTACTGGGACCAATTCTATTCATTATAATTCTAAACAAGGTGGTGACTCTATTGTGGCCCCACCTCAGGAGGTGCTGAGCAGACTTCGTGAGAACAGCACACCCTTGAGGCAGAAGCACTTCAAGGTAAATTCAAGGTAAATCTTTCCGTTGTGTACTGCAAAATAAAATAAATATGGTAGGTTTGGTTTGGTTTGCTGGTTACAGATATTCTACAGCCTGAACAGACAGTAACTATGGTAGTAGGTGGGAAAAATTTAAAAGTATAATATTGAACATACAAAGGAAGCATATCCCACAGTCTAAAATCAGAACTGGAAAAAATAAAAAACAACCTTGGATAAACTGCAATGTAAAAACAGCAATCAGAAAAAAACAAAAGTATTTCATAAATTCAAAAGAACTAAACATGGCACAGACTCCGAAATATAGCCTATAAAAGTAAAAGAAGCATTTGCAAGAAAGCAATCAGAGATAGCAAACGAGACCTGGAAAAAATCCTACCCAAGAAGTAAAAAACAATCCTAAGAAGTTTTTCAGTCACTTCAATTTGAAAAGTAGAGTGAAAAAGAAAATTGGCCCCCTCCATATAGATATGTAGTACTGAAATTCCAGAGGATTGGAAGAAAGCAAATGTGGCTCCAATCTTTAAAAAAGGAAATAGAAACTTGGCAAAAAACTACAGACCCATTAGCCTCACCTAGCCATTATTTGCAAATTACTCAAAGTATCATTAGAGGTAAAGTTACTGAGTTCCTTGAAGGGTGCAACCTTATAAATGATAGCCAGCATGGCTTTCGAAATGGAAGGTCCTGTCTAACCAACTTGATTGAATTTTATGATGGAGTCCTATTGCATTTGGACAATAAAGAGCCAGTAGATATAGTATACTTAGATTTTGCAAAGGCATTTGATACTGTTCCTCATGCAAGATTGTTGATAAAAGTTAGAGCCCATGGTATAAGAGGTCATATAGCTGACTGGATAGAAGAATGGCTGAGAAACAGAAAACAGAGTTCATCTAAATGGAAATAAGTCTACTTGGAGACCCGTATTGAGTGGAGTCCCACAGGGGTCTGTGCTGGGACCTCTGCTTTTTGTTGTCTATATAAATGATCTAGAGAAAGGCCTATCATGTAAAACCTCAAAACTTGCTGATGATACAAAATTAGGCCATAATGTTAAGTCAGTAGCAGGAGCAATGACAATACAAAAAGACTGAGTAACAGCCTAGGCAGATAAGTGGGAGATGAGATTTAATGTTGATAAGTGCAAGGTTATGCATATTGGGCCAAAAAATCTAGCATTTGAATACAATATGAATGGAATTTGGATTAAAAATGATGATAAAGCAAAAGACTTGGGTGTCACTGTGACTAATGAACTTAAACCCTCAAATCACTGTATGGAAATCAGAAATAAAGCAAATGCTAAACTCAGTTTCATGCAGACACACATTGAATACAAATCACACAATATTATAAAGCAACTATACATTTCATATGTAAGACCCCTCCTGAAATACTGCATTCAATTTAATAGTCCCTATTTGATACAAGGTATTGAAAAACTGGAAAAAGTACAGAAATGAGCAGCAAGAATGGGTAAATTTATAGTATTACACCCGTCTCCCTTTGGAGGTGAAATTTGTGTTTTTCCTATAGTTTTTGATGTGCTTTGAACAAATCTGACCTTCAAAACTGTCAGAAATGACTCATTTTTTAGATAACCCCCCAGCCGGCAATCGAAAATGAGTCATTTCCGACGGTTTTGAAGGTCAGATTCGTTTAAAACATCAAAAACCATAGGAAAAACATAAATTTCACCTTCAAAATTGACCTAACCTAACCTAAATCACTTATAGTCTTGTAGGCAGCCCAGGAATCACTATAAATCACAGAGCCAGGCCTAATGTACTTCTGAATGAGTGGAATGAATGTTCCACTCCTGTAGCAAACTAATTCAAATTTGAAATGGATGGAGTGCACTGATTGGGCAGACATGTAACAGTCACACAAACGAACACACAAGCAAACGTACGAACACACAAACGAACGTACAAACACACACACAAACGAACGTACAAACACACACACAAACGAACGTACAAACACACACACAAACGAACGTACAAACACACACACAAACGAACGTACAACACACACACAAACGAACGTACAAACACACACACAAACGAACGTACAAACACACACACAAACGAACGTACAAACACACACACAAACGAACGTACAAACACACACACAAACGAACGTACAAACACACACACAAACGAACGTACAAACACACACACAAACGAACGTACAAACACACACACAAACGAACGTACAAACACACACACAAACGAACGTACAAACACCACACAAACGAACGTACAAACACACACACAAACGAACGTACAAACACACACACAAACGAACGTACAAACACACACAAACGAACGTACAAACACACACACAAACGAACGTACAAACACACACACAAACGAACGTACAAACACACACACAAACGAACGTACAAACACACACACAAACGAACGTACAAACACACATACAAACGAACGTACAAACACACATACAAACGAACGTACAAACACACATACAAACGAACGTACAAACACACATACAAAACGTACAACACACATACAAACACACATACAAACGAACGTACAAACACACATACAAACGAACGTACAAACACACATACAAACGAACGTACAAACACACATACAAACGAACGTACAAACACACAAACGAACGTACAAACACACAAACGAACGTACAAACACACAAACGAATGTACAAACACACAAACGAACGTACAAACACACAAATGAACGTACAAACACACAAATGAACGTACAAACACACAAATGAACGTACAAACACACAAATGAACGTACAAACACACAAATGAACGTACAAACACACAAATGAACGTACAAACACACAATACGTTTATTGTGTGATCCCATCTCTAAGAGAATTGATATATATGGAAAGACTGGCGTATCTGAACATGTTCCCATTAAAAAGCGGCACATCTTTTTTCTGAACAGGACATCCTATCTGCGGATAGGATGACAAGTCAATGGATAGGACGCAAAAAGTATATTTGCTGTGGTTATTTGGCTAAATTATTGGCACCAAAAGTCACTATCTATCTAGTCACTATCTAACGTACAAACACACAAACGAACGTACACACACACACACACAAACGTACACACACACACACACAAACGTACAAACACACAAACGAACGTACAAAAACACAAACGAACGTACAAAAAATACAAACGAACGTACAAACACACACAAACGAACGTACAAACACACACAAACGAACGTACAAACACACAAACGAATGTACAAACACACAAACGTACAAACACACAAACGAACGCACACACACACACACACACACAAACGAATGTACACACACACACACAAACGCGCACACACACACAAATGAACGTACAAACACACACTAGATACACACCAAAAAAATGTTTATATCTCGAAAACGAAGCATTTGCGATGGAAACGCTATAGAAGGAAAGTGTCTTAGAATTAAAAAATCTACTTAATGAACATATAATAATTGCTGGATGTTAGACGGGTGTAATACTATAATAATACCCAAGAATGATCCCATCTCTAAGACAATTGATATATAAGGAAAGACTGGCATATCTGAACATGTTCCCATTAAAAAGCGGCACATCTTTTTTCTGAACAGGATGTCCTATCTGTGGATAGGATGACAAGTCAATGGATAGGACGTAAAAAGTATATTTGCTGTGGTTATTTGGCTAAATTATTGGCAGAAATAGATTCAGCATACATGATTTAACTTAAATTTATATTTTAGTAAAGGATATCTATTGCAGATAAATTAGAATTTGTCCTGTTGGTATGTATGTGGGTCAGAGTAACCATTATTACATTATCATTATATAATTTAGGTCTTGGGGGTACGGGGATGGAGCCCGCATAAAGATCACGCATCATAAATTGATAGCCTTACTGATGCGTGATAAATAATTATACGCCTCATTGCATCCATCAGTAGTGACTTCATGCATTATTTCAACACTCGAATCATTCCCTTGCTTGAGAAAAACTTGCATACTCACATGAGGTCATCACACACAATGAATCTAGATACACCATTCACATGATGGACAAACAACAACTGTGACTCGCTCAACCAAGTCTTCAAACAAGCCATTGACGTAGGCCTAGGCCGTATAGGAGCATCGCTAGCTGCCAAATGACATCAACATATGAACAAGACATTCTAATTTATTTGCAATAGATATCCTTTACTAAAATATGAATTTAAGTTAAATCATGTATGCTGAATCTATTTCTGCCAATAATTTAGCCATATAACCACAGCAAATATACTTTTTGCATCCTATCCATTAACTTGCCATCCTATCCGCGGATAGGACATCCTGTTCAAAAAAAAGACGCACCCATTAAAAAGGAGGAGGTTAAGGGGTGATATGATAGAGGTGTATAAAATGATAAAAGGGTTGGATAAGATAGATTTTGATTCTCTCTTCATTAAGGATCATAATAACCAGACTAGAGATCATAGTATGAAATTATTTAAGCCAAGATGTAGAACAAATTTAAGAAAACAGTTTTACAAACAGAGTAATTAAGTTTTGGAACAGTCTGACAGAAGAAGTGGTGACTTCAGATACACTTGATTCTTTCAAAAGAAGGTTGGATAGTTTGATGTCTGCAAGGGACATCTGGTGATAGTGTTTAAGCCCATTTTTATTGCATGAATAGTACTAGTTTATTTCATATATATTATGTGCATTTAGGTGATAAATCCCACAGCTCAACACAAGTGTTGTGGAATATAGGGAGGCAGCATCTTGGGTTAGGGGATACTCTCTGTCCTTACACACCCCATTTAAAGAGATTCCTCTGCTGAGCGGTGCCCCCAATAGTACTGAGAGGTATTGAAAAACTCATGATCTTCACTTGCCCGACAAACACCTTTAAATGGGAGACCCAAAATGGGTGCACACACATTTCTACATTACTGTACAGTCTTTACAGCCACACCTACACTTTTCCTCTTAAGTATATTGTAATGTATATGGTTGTAAATTGTGACGGTTCGCAATTGATATGGACTGCGACTTATTTTTGGTGGCAAGGTACTGGTATTGATGGGTCCCATAATGAAATTGACTGGAATCTTTGGATCCAATATACTTGCATGTCAGTTATAAATAGATATAGAGTAACATATTTGTGGATAGTAGTCTATTATGACTTTGATCCTCTGGATCCAGAGATTCTATCTCTAGTTTTAAATTGATAATTAATTAGTTTTGTAAAAATTGGTTGTTGCCAATGTACAGGCAGTTTTTACAGAGTGGAGCCACCTCGATGGGCCGAAATGGCCCCTAGTGTGTCCACTATAAAAATTTCTTATGTTATACAAAATTACAGTTTGTGTACGCATCTGTCTGCAAACTTTTATCACAAAGTCTGGGGCCTACCCTAATGCACTGTCACAAATCTTGCAGACGGGGCTTAGGCTATGCGGAAACTTCTTTTTTTACTAGCTTAAACGCAAGTTACTGTGATGAACAGCAAGCTTTAACGATAAAAAGTAGGTTAATCTGTTAACAACTCGTAGCCAGAAGTAATCAAACTAATTTTGGTTGTGCTAACAAACCTAGCTCATGCCACTTTGACCTCAACAGAGCAAATGTCAGCTTAGACCTCTGAAGAGTGGCCAGCCTGTATTACTAATGTACGATACATTAATGTTGGTTGGTTGTTCCGGTCATATATATATATATATATATATATATATATATATATATATATATACAGGGTGTCTCAAAAGTCACTATCTATTTCGGTGACATTAGATGTTTTTTTTAAAAATGCTATGCTGGCATAAAGACATGTACTTCTGGTGCAAATTTGTGTATTTAAAAAAAGTTAATTGGTTTATTATCTTGACATGCTTGAACAATTCCTCGAACCTCAACTTCTTACAGATGGCATTCTTGACACAGTAGTTTTTCAGCAGGATGGAGCACCGTGCCATTATGCAATAATTGTACGTGATTATCTTGACAGACGCTTCCCCGGTCGCTGGATTGGTCGTGGAGGAACACAACCATGGGCAGCACGTTCACCCGATTTAACACCATTAGATTGTTTCGCCTGGGGTTTCATTAAGTCTAAGGTGTACACTGGTAGAAGAATTAGTGATGTAGCCGAACTTCGAAATCGTATTACCGATGCAGTTCAGAAAATAACACCTCAAATGCTGGAAAGTGTGTTCCGGGAAGCAACTTATCGCTTTGAGCTCTGTAGAGACACTAATGGTCGCCATGTGGAGACAGATAAATAAATAGCACTAATTTTTTTTGTGGCACTTACTTTCAAATAAATATATTTTTCATGTCTTAAACCAGTTTTTTGTAATTCCCATTATTTTTCAAAATAGATAGTGACTTTTGAGACACCCTGTGTATATATATATATATATATATATATATATATATATATATATATACACATTTAACTGCAATGACCATATATATATATATATATATATATATATATATATATATAAGCAAAGAACCATGGGGAAAAGGAAAAGGTCGTTCCGGTCATATATAGGGTGAACCAAATGTAGGTGGACAGTAAATGATAACGTTTATTTTGAGAATACATATTTAATTTTTTTGTATACTATAATACAAAATAAAATTTAAATAAATTTAGTTATAATATTTAATATAATATAACACAAACACCATAGTTATAATGAACACCATAGTTATAATATAATATAACACAAACCGTATTCAACCTACTGTCCACCTACTTTTGGTTCACCGTGTATATATACTGTATATATATATATATAAGCAAAGAACCACAGGAAAAAGGAAAAGGAAACACGAAGTCCGAGCGCTTTCGTGAAGATGTGAATATATCACGAAAGCGCTCGGACTTCGTGTTTCCTTTTCCTTTTCCCTGTGGTTCTTTGTTTATTAAAAAGATCACGTGTTGTTCTGTGATTTTATGGCATATATATATATATATATATATATATATATATATATTTTATAGCATATATATATATATTGAGGTGACGTGTATATATATATATATATATATATATATATATATATATATATATAGTCTAAAGTCACTAAAGGGAAAAATCACTAAAAGAAAGCTGAAAGGCAACACGAAGGGATAAACAGAGCAACGCGGGCTGTTCGTTGGGTTTTGGCTAGACTAGAGCATGGTTATTCATATCTGACTAAATCGTTGGTGCTAAGTTTAATTTGGTGATGTTTCTAAGGTGACAAATGGGGTAGAAAGTTGTCAGTAAATACTAATAGTTAGGGGTAATGTCTATAGCTTCTAAATTAGTAAAGTTAGAGAGTTTAGGTAGACTGCTTTGTGGGACGCAGGAAATCTATGGTAGGCCATAAAGAATATCTAATTCAACGTACCGGTAAGTGCCTTTGTTTGTTGTTTAGAAACCTAGTAACTTAGTGGGGTCACTGACCCCACGCTATTATATATATATATATATATATATATATATGACCGGAACACCCAACCAACATTAATGCATCATACATTCGTAATACAGGCTGGCCACTCTTCAGAGGTCCATATATATATATATATATATATATATATATATATATATACAAAGGTGGGCACCCGGGCCTCAAAAAGGACCGACGGTCCCGGTCCTTGCCTCAAACTGGACCGACGGTCCCGGTCACGGTCCTTTCTGAAGATAGGACCTACGAACGACTCGGTCCTCGGTCCTTATATATAATATAAGTGAAAAATTTGATTAAAATGAAAATGAAATTAAAGACACCGGAAATCTTTAATTTTATTAACGTAAATTATAATTAATACAATACATAAATGATGGAAAAAAGTTATTAAGTTAAATGCTTGAGTTTCCCTTCAAGAAGACTAGCATTTCAAAATGGCTGTCACTGAGCCCTGACCTTTTCGGCTTGAGGACGTCCTTCCCCAAAGAGAAGAGCCTCTCCACGGCGGCAGTGGATGGTGCCAGGTGTTGAAACAAGTTTCAGTTCAGTCTCAGTCAGTGATGTAGGTCTAGAGATCGGTCTCGGTCTCGAGACCGATCTCGAGACCCATTTTGCAGATCTCGATCTCGATCTCGGTCTCCGCTATTTAGATCTCGGTCTCGATCTCGGTCTCGACAGACGCGGTCTCGGTTTTTCTCCCCGAGACCTTTCGAGACCTCTCGAGACCGTAATGAAAAATACATGTTATTGGCATACTCATGATGGTGGCTTGGTTGAACAGATACAGTTCAGAATGTTTATGAAAGTTTGTAAAAGTAAGGGACTCTAGGTATTCACTAATCAGTCACCCTGTTTTGAGTTGCCACGTTTGTCTTGCGGGGGGGGGGGGGGGGGGGGGGTCTGGATTCTTTTAGGTTAGCGCTACAAAAAAATTTGACCCTCCCTCGCCCCCGTCAGATTAATTTTATTGAAAATGGAAACACTAAATAGAGAATTATATATTATATATATAAGTATATATTATAAGGCCACTTAGTGTTGCCAAACGGCGTGTCAACCTCTGTGGCCTGATAAAAACGATTATCCTCCCATCCAATATGTATTTGAAAAAAAAAATGCTTCACACAAAAATAATGCAAGAAATACAGCATAAAGAAAACAGTACCGATAAATTCAATAAAGCATAGAACAACTCGACAACCCTTCACATCACTTATATTTACAACGTACCGATTCGTAGAAAAAATCGCAATTGCCAATTGTAAATGTTAAAAAAAATGACGTCATGAGCTTGGTCTCGATCTCGATCTCGGTCTCGAATTTTAAGGGTCTCGATCTCGGAAGGTAGATCTCGACCTCGAACCTTTGATCTCGGTCTCGATCTTGGTCTCACAGGATCAGGTCTCGGTCTCGGTCTCAGTCTCGGACTTGGTGGTCTCGACTACATCACTGGTCTCAGTCTCTTTCTGAGTCTTCTGGAGGAAACGATCCATCTTCTTTAGAACTTCAATAATCACTAAACACACAAAAATCACTAAAAAAGACCGTCCGGAATTGCTTAAAAATGGACCGTCGCTCCTCATTTCGGTCCTCACTGAGAAAAGGACCTATTTTCCCGCTCACGGTCGAGTTCCTGGAATTCGGTCCTTTTGGAACTCGGTCCTGCCCACCTTTGTATATATATATATATATATATATATTATATATATATATATATATATAATATATAATATATATATATATATAAACGATATCCTATTTTGGCGTTCCAAATTATTCAACCAACCAAAAATAAACGGCACTCCAACACTTTCGAATTACTTGTTTATGTTAATTAGGTTAATTGAATGCCTGGTTAGGTCAACTGTACGCCCTTGACGATTGGTTAGATTAAGTCATGGTATTTTCGTTAGTTTTAACGAAAATATCACGACTTTAAACCTAACCAGTCGTCAAGGGCGTACAGTTGATTTAACTGGTTGGTTGAATAATTTGGGACGCCAAAATAGGATCTACAGATCTACAGAAGCTAAGGCTAACAAAGACCCTAAGATCTACTCAGTGGCGTATCAAGGGAGGGGCGAGAGGGGCGACTGCCCCGAGCGGCACTTCCCGAGGGGCGGCAAGTTACTGTCAGGCGGGCGCAGTATGCAAAATTTTGGGTTTTTATGTTTTGAAATGCAACCCTCCAACCCGTGCAAGAGGATGTACGCAGATAATTTTTTGAAATCATGGATCGTTTATTAGCAGAAATTGAAAAACGCACAGTGTCTTAAAAACATGAATGATCGCTTTGAATTTCTGTCTCCTTCGTACCTTTTGAATCAGTCCAAAGATGAAGAAATTAATACCAAGGTCAATAATTTTTCTTCCATCTACAATGACATTAATCCAGGAAGTCTACTGGAAGAAATAAAGCGTTTGCGCAGACATTTGCTCAGTTTCGAAAGCATAAGCGTCGACGATGATCCAAAGAACTGGGATATGTTAAAACTACTTCAGTGGATCGTTAAATGGGATCTAGTGGAATCTTTGCCTCATATAACAATTGCCCTCCGGATCTGTCTAACTACATGCATGTCCGTGGCAAGTTGCGAACGAAGTTTCTCGAAACTGAAACTTATAAAAACTTACCTCAGGTCAACTATAAGTCAATCTAGACTGAACAATTTGGCGATTATTTCAATTGAACGCGAAGTTGCAGAGACAATGGACAGAAAAAATCATTCATGAATTTTCTGTTATGAAAGTCCGAAAATTTAACTAGGCATTATACATTATATAGTTATTGTTAAAATTATGTAGCGTATTATGTACGGTACATTATGTAGTATTGTTAAAATTGAAGTTGCTTTATTTTTTTCTTCCAATAAAAGTTTTGTTTAGAAGTGTATTTTTGTAAAGGAATTGTTTTTAAAATTGAAAATTGTTGCAGGGGGGGTGGGGCGTTGGCATTTTCGCCCCGAGCGGCAAAAAGTATTGGTACGCCTCTGGATCCACTCTATGGTTAGCCCGAGAGAAAGAAGAAAGTAAGGGGTTAGTAAGTAGCAAAATCTATCACTTGTGGGTTAAAATTCATTCAGAAAGAGAGAAAGAAAGACACCATCACCATCCGCCAGCCACTGCCGACAAGTCGGAAAAATAGTCGAAGAGAATACTTCCAGCTGTTGCAGACCAGTCCTCCACTCCATAGGGAGATAGAGGATGCCGCCCACTCAGCCGGAAAGGGGTGAAAGATGAAAAGAAGTAAAATAAGAACGCATTACAAACCATGCAACACATTCTTAACTCAAAGCAACACATATTTCCAGCAGTTGCAGACCGGTCCTCTACTCCATAGGGAGGTAGAGGACGGAGCCCACTCCGCCGGAAAGGGGTGGAAGATGAAAATAAGTGAAATAAGAATGCATTACAAACCATGCAACACATTCTTGACTCAAACACTATCATACCATGCAAACTACAGACATGCAATGAAGAGAGTTACATACATGCAAATAAGGAGAGAGAGAGAGAGAGAGAGAGAGAAAAAAAGTATAAAGAATAACAAAACGTGGGTTAGTTTACGCTACGAGCTACATCTAAATTCGTGTTAGTCTAATTTTTTTTTTTTTGCTGGCATGTCACAAGCTGGCATTATCGTCAACAGACTCATCCTCGATCACCACCCCCAGAGCGCCTGTTTTATTATATTGAACAACGTTAATAATTTTAGCGAGGGAGAGGGAAAAGGGTATTGCTAAAAAAAAGTTTTATGACGCTAAACTGTGATTCTACCATATATATATATATATATATATATATATATATACAGAGATGGGCAGTAACGCGTTACATGTAACGTAACGAACGTTACAAAAGTAACGAGTAACGGTAACGCCTGAAAGATTTTCAAATGTATCAATGTAACGATAACACTTTGCAAATTTTTTATGAATGTAACGGATTTTTTCGTTTCTTGTTACTCGATACTTGAATTTGATAACATTACCATTCCATTCATGAGGACTATTAAATGCAATTCATTATTCCGTGTTAGTGGCAACAACTAAATTTATATTTTCTAGGTCTCTTCATCTTTCCCAAAAATCATTGGGGTGCAAATTATTGTGCAATATATCGTTCTTAAGAGAACAACATTTATATAGTCAATAATAGTAGCTATTAGCATTTGTGTGGTATGGCTGACATTTGTAAGTTTATTTGTAGTTTCAAAATACGTGTGAAGGCACATAAATATCAAATGTAACTAGTTACATGTATCGAGTAACGGTAACGCTTTAAGGATTTTCAAAAGTAACGATGTAACGGTAACGCCGAGTACATTTTCGACGTGTAACGAGTAACGGTAACGCCGCCCAATTTAATGTAACGGTGCCCATCACTGTAAATATATATATATATATATATAACCATAGGCGTATGAGGCGGGGGGGGGGGGGGTCTGGGAGGGCGATAGCCCCCCCCCCCCCCCCCCCCAGACTAGGGAATTGGGCATTTTCAGGGTAAATACTGAAATTTTACGGCAGATTTTTCCTGACATTCCTTTTTTTTTTTCCTTGAGGTGAATTAATGGTTATTATTGAATGTTTCACCAACAGTTTCATAACGTTGTTTCGGTTCATTTGCGCAAGATATGAAGGTCATATTTGAACAGAACACACCAAAATACATTAGAAAAATGTATTTTGGATATTACTTTCAGTGTTGGTGAAACATTCAATAATTACCGAATTACTTGCTACTATACTTGTAGTTAATAAGTAAAACTTAAGTGAGGACTTACTGAATTCTACATCAACTGCAATGCCGTAGTTTTGCTTGTCATTTAGAAATACTGTAGCCAAATTTTATCTCATTTTTGTAAATTGTAATGTTTTTTATATAAAAAAGGCTTTAATATATGTTACTCAACTCTAACGTTTGTGTTATTTTATGCTACACATAGTGCTTATGCGGAAATTAGGACACCCTAAAATTTTTTTTCCGCCCCCCTAGTAAAGTGCCATCCCATACGTCTATGTATATGACTAGGTTTCGTTTTACGTAAAGCTTATTTATATCTAGTCAGACTACACTCGTACAAAATTTCAACACGTTTTTTAAATTGCAAAAAAAGCCAGTGAGACGATAAATTTACAAAAGTACTGCAGCCATCAAAATTTTCATCTTCGCATTCAGCGTTTGTGAGTCCAACGTTGTGAAACTGCACTTAAAATCTAAGTGGCTCGTAATCTTAAAGTCGGTCGTTCGGTGACTCTTGATTCTATTTTCTTTTTACGTCATTGTTGACGTCATTACTCAAGCAATTTAGTCGCCTCAAAAATGGATTACATATGATGCAAATTCACAAGAAAAAGCAAAAATTATTCCAATATCTTTCGTGTATCAGCAGTACACCTCGTCAGCAATGTTCCCTCTAAGGTGTGCGCGTGTGCGCGCGCACATGTGTTGTGAATCCCGCGCACACAGCAAAATAAAATGCGCACAGGCTCAAGCGTATCATGAGTCACGACAGTAAATGAAGTAATTTCAAAAATATACCGTCACACAAGGTCTGATCATTTGCAGCAACATACTCTATAGTCGCTCTTTTAAGTATTAACCCCTTCCGCCCGACTTCGCCGACGTCCGCGCAATTATGGATATTTTTTACTGTATGTATTTGCGTTTTTTTTTCTTTATACATTAACGCATTGAATATAAACCTTCTCTTTCTTATTTTTGCATAAAAACGAATAGTAATTATCTCATAATTCATAAAAATAAAATTATTTTTTATTTTATTCCTATTTTGTGAATGGATAAAATCATGTATTAATCTTGATAGTCTATTTTAAATTGCTAAATGCTAAAAATTGTTTTGAGAAATGATAACTAAAATAGTCATTTTCAATTAGTTACTTTTATTTTTATTCTTTATTTCGTTGAATTTAATTTTGCTATTCTTTATTTTATTCATATTTTTAGAATGGATAAAATGTTTTCTTTTTTAAGAATATATAATATTGTAACCAGTTTTTTAATATCCATTTAATAGTATCGTAATGATCGAGCTATCACCTTATGGAAATAATATTTGTAAAGTATTTTAATATTTATATATATTTCATTTTGAAGATAATAGCGCTCAGAAAAGTTTGCACAATTTTTCACCATGAATATAAATGTATGCACAACGAAAATTTCTTGCGCACACGAACTACAAAAAATTAGCGGGAACATTGCTCGTCAGGGAATCATCCCCTGACGAGGTGTACTGCTGAATACATGAAGACCTTGGAATAATTTTTATTTTTTTTCATTTTCCCTTATGGATTTGTATAATTCATTCATTTCATGTGTTTAAGTGTGAAATTCATCCCATATATATATATATATATATATATATATATAATAATATATACACTGTGTATATATATATATATATATATATATATATATATACAGGGTCTGTCAAAAAAAAACTAAGCCAATTTGAAATCTCTATAAAATGGACAATTTGATAGAGATTTCAAATATTTTTTTACACTAAATAAATAAAAGGCTCATAAATAATCTGTGATAATTTTATAACTTTATTTTAAATATTTTAGGAGTTATGCGGTTATTTCTACAGATTGCGAAAATTTCAGTTTTTCTCTTTATGTAATATCTTCTTTTTTCTCTTTTTCAGAATTTGTTTAGATTTAAAATTTTTCGTGAATACCTCTAAATATGCCATTCTCACATGAAGATAAAATAATTATAAAGCATTATAGAGTTGAAAAAGGTTATAGTGCAAGGAAATTACTTTCTGAATTCGATTATAAAGGATGGACTAGATCAGGTTTAGATTACTTATTGAGAACTATCGATGAAACAGGAAGCATTGAAAGGAAGGTTGGTAGTGGGCGACCAAAATCAGTTAGAGTAGATGAAAATATTCAGAAAGTGGAGGAACGTATCCTTAGTCAAGAGGATCGACTTGGTAGCCACATGACACCTGCTCAAATATCAAAAGAACTAGAAATATCAGAATCAAGCGTAAGAAGGATTATTAAATCTGATCTGCAATTTAAACCATTTAAAAGAGTGCATGGACAAAGATTGTCAGAAGTAAACTGTCAGAAAAGAGTTGAGAAATCCAAACGTATTTTACGTATAATAACTGAAGATAAACTTTCCAAGACATTTTTTACGGATGAAAAACGTTTTACGGTAGAGCCACCAAGAAACTCACAGAATGACCGGGTTTATTCTGATGTTGCGAAGAAAATGAAATCCAAGATGAAAGACTACCAGCAAGGAGTCACTTTTCTTCTAGCGTCATGGTTTCTGTTGGAGTGTCCAAGTTGGGAAAAACTTCAACATTTTTTATTGAGCCAGGAGTGAAAATTAATGCTCAATATTATTCAAATACCCTGCTTGAGAAAATGCTTCCAGAAATGAGAAACTTGGCTAGTCAAGGTTACTTTATTTTTCAACAAGATGGTGCAACATCACATACTGCCAAAACAACCATCGGATATTTGAAAAAGAATGTACCTGAATTTCTGGAACCGAATAATTGGCCACCTAACAGCCCTGACCTAAACCCTGTAGACTACGGAATATGGGAAAACTTGGCAGAGAGAGTGTATAGGAACAGAATAAGGAATGTCAATCATTTGCGTGAGTTGATTAATTATCGCAAAATGGGCAGAGCTCCCCTAAGAGCAAATAAATCGAGCAACAGACGAATTCAGACCAAGATTAAAAAAGTGATAAAAATGCAAGGGAATCATATTGAACAGTTCTTTTAATTTTATTAAACTAAAAATTATCTACAGTATATCGTAAAAAATTTTTTTTTCATGTTAAGTAGGAGAATTTCACCTTTTAGTTAATTATTAATAAAATTAACAATTCTGAAGATATCGTCATAAAAATTTAAAAGATAATAGGTGATTACCTATACTTTATTGTGTAAAAAATTCAACTTAATTAGATAAATGGTTTTGTTTTAATAAAGGTTTGAATTTGGCTTAGTTTTTTTTTGACTCCATCAATTTTTAATTTAAAGCTGAGACATTAGTCATAAACCTCCAGCATCTATAACTGGCTGCAAAAATAGACTCCGGTTGAGTTGCATGATTAGAATATTGCAGTTTTTAAGAATATTAATTAATTAAGGAATTTTACTGTAATTATTAAATATATATTTAAAAAAAATTACACTGAAATTACGAAATAAAAATTGTCTGATTCACCTATATCTTAAAAACGTATATATTTATTCGGTTACTCATTGGTGGTTATACTGTATGTCCGCCCCTATATAGAGTACGCTTCCATGTGTGGGATGGTTCAACCTCACTTTCTCTTTATTGTCACTATTATAACGGACGCTGCTCTTCTGAACTCTCTTATGGAGAGCATGCAGTACCATGCTTTCGACACATTCTTATCCCTTTTCTGTCCAATTCTCTAACGCAAGGGTAAATCGGTATTTTTAATTTTTCATCTACTCAACCGGTGAACTCTGAAACAACCTTCTCTAATCCAAGGGCGAGTCCAGGCATTTCAGTAAGGGGGTCTAAAAAAAGGGGCACCCCCTAAAATAAAAAGGTCACAGTAGTATATTTTTTTTTAAACACACCACCAATGAGCGAGTATAAAATCAAGTGTATTGTTTTATTAAAATTAGTCTCATTCAAATATGATACAATATAAAAATTGCCTTTTTTTTTTAATTTTTTCATGCTTGAGAAAAGGGCACTTGCAAGAAATTGAGGGGTGGTCCAGACGTCCCCACCCCCTATAGATCCTTGTTAATCCGTATTTTTCCCTGTCTATGAGCTCCAATCTTTCAAACACAGAGTGTTCAGGCATCTCGAAAATTTTAACCTTGATTTCGGCTCTCTTTTTCTCCTTCTATGGAGGGGGAGGGGACGTTTTTACGGGTGTTTGCCCTTGATTAGTATGGGTGTATTTATGTCGAGGGGATTAGGGAAGATGGGGAGTAGGAGTGCCAGTAGAGCAAAAATTTAACCCCTGATAAAATCTTAATCCGTTATGACTTTTGATTAAAAAATGTAATAAATAAATAATAAAAATAATAGTAATGTGATGTCACACTATGAACTTTAACGGCCACAATTTTAAAAGATAAAAGTTAAAAAAAATAAATATAAGGACATCTGATGTGATGAAACACGCTGACACATACATACACACACCTACCTAACCTAACCTAGGTTAGGCGCACAACTTCAACAGCACGATGACACATGCATATACCACAAGGTCAATAGAACAGCGAAACACACACACACACGCAGTATACATGTTACAGAGAATCTGTGTAATTCGGAATTTCATGAAGTCCCTAAAATGTTCAGGGATTTCATGTAAGGTTAAGTCGTGATATTTTCGTTAAAACTAATGAAAATATCACGACTTAACCTTATATGAAAATTTGACTAAACATTCGAACAAATGAAAAAGTGTATACACTTCAACACTATTTTTAAGACATGATATTAGCTTTTGGATTTTATGTTTATTTATATGTGTAATTCCTCTCTCCAAACATTATACCTTTGGTATAAGGTTCCGCCCGAATTGTTCATTCTGACGAAGGTCAAGCTTTTCACTCCGCCTTAGACCTATAGTTTAACGTGGAATCCGAACCACGCCCCACCAGTAGCCCAGCATCTTAACTACTAAGCCACCCAGGGTACCCATTTATCTACCAACCACTTTCTTTGTGTGGAAGGATGAACAGCTGGGTTTTGCTGCGCTCGGCTGCGTCACCGGGTCTCGAACCCGGGGCCGATGGATTCGTAGTCAGCGACGCTAACCACTACACCACCGAGACGCATTTTATACACACACCACACACACACACATATATATATATATATATATATATATATATATTGCTTTACTTAATGAGGCAACAGTGGGATGTTGTATAGATAACACAAGGATAAATAACTTACTGTAGTTTATGCCGATGATATGGTGTTAATAAGTCCCTTTGTTAAAGGTCTGGATCGGCTACTAAAAGTCTGTGAAGTGTATTCGCAGAAACATGATATTCTTTTTAATGTTACAAAAACTAAGGTTATGCAATTTCATCCTAAAAGCTGTAATGAGCCAGCTGATATTAAGTTTAAAATGAAAGGTGAAGTAATTGAGGAAGTACAAGAGTTTAAGTATTTCGGTCAAACTATTACCAGCTCCTTGAGTGATGACTCGGATATAAGAAAATCTCGAACTTCGTATGTGTTAAAGCGAATATGACTATAAGGAACTTTCGGTTCTGTACAAGTGATGCTAAAGACACTCTCTTTCGTACTTTCTGCAGTAATATATACGGACAGCAACTCTGGGTGAATTATAAAAAAGGTTCTGGCAGAACCCTAAATTTGGTGTACAACAGGTCTTTTAGACTCTTACATAAATTAATCCTGAGATGCTCAGCTTCGCAAACGTTTGCTACTCGCAATGTCCCGAGCTTCCCGGAGGTAACAAGACGTGCTCAATACAGTCTGATGCAAAGAATTAAAAAATCAACCAACCGATTATCCAAGCTGTCCATGAGTCCTGCCGTTTATCCTCTAAGCTATGCAATTCTTGGTACGAAAACGTCTGTTTGTAGCTCCACTTAACTTTGACATTACTGTATTATTTCTAATCAATCCATACCCGTAGCCACATTGAGGCAGACGAGGCAGCCGCCTCGTCTGGCTTAACGGATATTTTGGATCAATGAGGAAATTGAATTTCAAAGGAAATCTGAGGAAATTGACAGAAATAGGATTTTACCTGTCTCGTACAAATTATATTATTAATTATTATTAATTTAAGAAATAATTATAATTATAATTAATGAAATTATATAAAAAATAATTAATAATTTATTATTATTATTATTATTATTAATTATTAAGTAAAAAAATTCGATTTTACCTAGAGTCGTACAAATCCAGCGCTCTTCAGCGCTTTTTAGGCAAAAGTCATTATTGTCCAATTCACTCTGTTACCATACGCTCAAAGTGCATGATTTTGTTATAATAATGTTATAATGTTTCAGACCAACAAAGACCCTAGGATCCACTCATGGCTGGCCTACCTAACTGTGTTCGTAATTGTATATTGTGCATGTCCTCCGTGGTGGCGGAGGGGACCTACAATTTTACGTGGGTTCCGAACCACAAAGCCTTAATTTTACTACCTTAAACTATACCTAATTTATCAACATATGCGTCTAATCGATTTTTAAACATGTTTATAGACGTGCTACTAATTACTTCTACCGGCAAACTATTCTAGCTATTTACTATTCTATGCGTAAAAGAGTTTTTGGCAACTGCTGTCTCGAACCTTCTACTTGTCAACTTACACCCGTTATTTCTAGTCCTATTATATTGAGATATTTCGAAAAAGCTATCTCTTTCTACGTTATCGAACCCATTCATAATTTTGAAAATCTGGATTAGATCACCCCTTAGCCTCCTAGTCTCGAGTGTAGTCAATTTTAACTCCTTAAGCCTATCCTCGTACGACTTTGACCTAAGCGACGGGATCATCTTAGTTGCTTGTCTTTGAACTCTTTCGAGTTTGTCTATATCTTTTCGCATATGCGGATTCCAAAATTGGATCGCGTACTCCAAATGGGGTCTAACTAATGATTTATAAAGAGGAACTATAATATCGCGCGATTTGTACTCAAAATTCCGAGCTATAAAACCTAACACTTTGTTCGCTTTATTGACCGCTGCTGTACTTTGTTTCGCTACTTTTAAATCACCAGTGACCATAACTTCTAAATCTTTTTCCTACTCTACGCTTGTTAACTCCTTCCCTGACATACTATACGCAAAATTACCGTTACGCGAATCTATATGTAAAATTTTGCACTTATCGACGTTAAATCTCATTTGCCATGTGACTGACCAATCAACGATTTTATTCAGATCTTCCTGGATTTTACCTCTATCTTCGTCATTAATCGCCCTACACCCAGCTTCGTGTCATCCGCAAACTTTGAAACTGTACTGACTAGGCCGACATTGTAGTGTAACGCCTTTATTATTTACTTTCTTCTTTCTTATTTTTTACTCTCTATCGGCTCTTTATTTCATTTATCGCTTGCTTTCTCTACACTCTTTTTCACTGCATTTTATAAATTTCATGGTAGCTACGCCGAGACTGACTATGAAAGTCCGTTACAACACGAAGGGGGAAGGGGGGTTTATTAATACTCTATTTTAACACTTGTGAACGTTTTATTGATTCCGAAAATGGTTTAAGTAATTTAGGGGGATGCGAGTACGGAATTTCTATTATAATAATTTACGTCGGAGAGGAACACACAACAATTAATTAAATTTTACGTTACATGACGTTAACCTCACGCTTCACGCGCCGCCAGAAGACTGTCTCCCTTGGGGGTAGTCTGCTCTCTCGGCCTCTGTTCAGGACTGCCAACTCTTCCCATTTTAAACAATTTCAAACAATTTCACAATTATTAGTAAATGATTTATATTAAACAAAAATTAATATTCTTAACTAGGCATTACTACACTCGCATCACCCCCTTGAAAATAAGTTTTTCCATTAGTAAAACTTATTAATATCGTTTAACAATTTAATAAATTTATTCAACAAATTTATATATTTTGCAATTTTTTTTTTTTTTTTTCTTTAACAAATTCAGAGTTGAGATAGACAAGAAATAATTAGAATGACAAATTCCACACATATATTTTGTATCATATTATAAAAACCGAAAACTTTATAATTTTCACATTTGCATAAAATAACATTTCACACTAATAATTAAATTACAACCTGTAACTAATCTATACATGCCAAAAAAAATAACGGAAAATTTTCTTACAGTGGCCACACAAATCTCAAGTTCACAATCTATTCCCGCGATTCCTCATCAACGATCGCTTTACATTTGAAACAGTTATTTGTATAGTTATACAGTTACTATCAGGGCGACATAGAAAAAATAAGAAAAAGTTTACATAAAATACTGACCAAGAGCGCACATACTATTTCACGAAAAACACAACAATATGGGCAATAATCGCACCCTTTCACTTATAATTTCATTACATAATAATCAGTACATTAATTTGCTGGACGTTGTTTAGATGACACTCCGCACGCTGACAACGGACTTCAATTTTCAATCGCAGCTCTCCTGCTCACTTCGCTAGAATGCAAGGGATTGCATCAATCAACATGCAACAGGGCAGCACGCTATAATGGTTCCGCTCTCTCTCCAATGGCGAAAAAAAAAAACAAGAGACGTCCAATTCTAAAAGGATCAGGGGGGGAGATATACTGAAAGCGGGACCACGCGCTGGAATTGGACGGAATTTGCAATTCTAGAAGTCGATGAAGAAACTCGCCTTGTCTCATCTCCACTTTTGTCGGTGAACGCTGCTCTTCCTACGTCCAGCTGAAAGACTCTTCTACTGGCAACAATCAACCGATCACTCCGCCGTAGGCCGTTTCCCAACGAACCTACTGTATGTCTGTATGGACAGTACAGTCATAGACACACGTTCAAGCTCTCGTGGCTTGTCTACCGCGTGCTACAACACATATTTAGCGAAGCATTCGAGCAGCGTGACCAGCTACTGCCCGAAAAATACCAGTAGACCATCTTCGATCGAAACTTTCGTGTGCCAAGACCCTGCACACGTAAATTTCTCTTCTCTTCTCTTCCGAAACTGTCCTGCGCCAAGTCTCTGCGCATTCGGTTCCTCTCTTCTAACTCTTCTCTTCCGAAACCATCCTGCGCCAAGTCCCTGCGCAGTCTGGGTTTCCTCTTCTCTCTCTCTCTCTCATTGGTGATCGATCACCTATCCGGTCGACTAAACTCACTGGATGGAACTCGGATTCAACTTGGTTGCCTCCAAACCGAGCCTTTGAAATTTTGAAAAAAAAGTTTATTCGAAACGTGTTTCTGTACTGCTTATCATTTCATATTTAATTTATCGAATTTTCTCGACAGTTCACTTCGAAATACTAACTACACATTTGCTCTGGCCAAATTCACGGAAAAAAAAAATTACACATCTCAAAATTTCGCAAAAATTTAATCAATCTAGCTACCAATAAGGTCACTTATGGCAGTTACAGCGGAGAGATAAAAAAGTCATAAAACGCACGAAAAAAATTGTACAGTATAAATATAAAAGCGCCCATACATAGTAACTGTTAGTATAATTTAAGAAATTTATTGTTCAAACTATCGTCAGAAATCAGATCAATACTTTCAAATACAAAAGACAACAATGAACCCCAGAAACTTCATGTCATCCATTCTCTGACAATCATGAACCCTCTTGCCCTTTGAGGAGGAGCACACAAAGACGCCACAAAAACGTTACTGGCTATCTAGAAGGCTCCATTTCCGAGTGTACACTTGAGCCAATGTTTCAAATGCATTAGTTAACCCCGACTGAAGGTTTAAACAATAATAATTTTCCAAAACAGTTATTAAAAAGTAAAAAAAAATTAAATATTACTACCAAAAATTATTTTAATACAGTAATTCCAACTTGAAACGTCAAATTTCATATGAATTGAACTCGCAATTCGCAAATTACATCTGAGAACAACTCTCTCCTTCAACAGAAACCCCAGTATGGTTTGCAAATCACAAAAATCCCAGTAATTTATCGTTTCCAAGTGAAACTAAAAATTTGCATAGTTATACTAAATAAGAATAGATAATATGCACTCAAAAATACACGTAACCACTGTAAACAAAACAAAACATTGCCTAATTGAGAGCGGTCGCTTTGTTTGTAAGCGAACCTCTATACAAATATCCCTAACCGAATGAAACTGCATTATATCCTGACATAATTTTGTAATTTTTTCTATGCAAACGCTCGAACTAAAAAAAAAGGACATTTTTCATTTCTAATACCCAAATTAAAATATCAAATCAAAACATCCTTTTTGAATACAATCTAAATTTCAATAAAAATTTTACCATTTCATTGAACTGGAAGAAAGAAATAAAAATCGACCTACCTATACAAATAAAATTGATTATTGAATGAATTTATAAAACGTAAAGAAAATATATGAAAAGAATTTTCTACACAAATTTCTGTAATTCAAAAAAAAATTATAATATCGAGATTTAGTAAAATATGTATACCTTAACTCACATAGGTCCCCAAAATAAAAATAAAATTTACTGCGCACTTTTAGACCTATAATTAATAAATTCAATGTTACGCGTGGAAAGCACAATTTAGAATTTAATGCATAACATTTGTGCTTATTAAAGAAAAATCCTATGATTATTTATGTTAAACCAATTCAAATTTTGTTAAATAACTAAAAATTTACTACTCAATAGACATATACCGTAGTAACGGTTAATCTCCGAACAATATTTAACGATAGGCCTACAAGAAATCTTCTTTAGTACAATACAATAGCCATTTTACAAAATATGTCGGAATTGTCATGAAAATGAACGAAAGAATGGAGAGAAAAAAAATAGATAATCAGCCTACCTACCAAACTTTATGAGTATATAAATATATATAATTTATATATAACTAATATATACGTATAAGTTAATAAGTAAGTATATAATTAATGAGTATATAAAAAAAATCCAAAAAAACAAGAAAATTTCACACACAATTTCTCTATTTCAGTTAAACGAATTCTACTTATTTTGAAATTTAACACAATCCTATACGGCCAAATCTGACAAATTTAATATGTTTAAGATTATTTTCGA
This sequence comes from Bathynomus jamesi, assembly GCA_023014485.1. Taxonomy (NCBI): domain Eukaryota; kingdom Metazoa; phylum Arthropoda; class Malacostraca; order Isopoda; family Cirolanidae; genus Bathynomus; species Bathynomus jamesi. The sequence goes on along the minus strand of JAJOZX010011751.1, from coordinate 49,423 downwards.
TTGTCCCTTTAAAATGTAACGTAATCCTATTTTAGCGCGAAGCGAAGCAAAGCAAAAAGCCCGTAAATCTATATAAACAATTATTTAAAATAAGCCTATCATTATAATTTATGTACAACCAATCGAAATATAATCAAAAATCTGCTAATGAAACCCAGAAAATTTTTCATGTTCATGAAATGTTTTACAATCGGTACAAATTTTCGCTAAAACATTTTTTAAGGACCGCATAAAATGTGTATCACAGTGTATTTAAACTAACAATTTACTTACGTACAAATTTTTTCTATATTAATCGTTATTATTATATTATCACAATTACTACTAATTCCAAAAGTTTTAAACAAAAAGTAAAAAGGTAAGCTGAAACAGGCATAACAGTGGAAGAGACGAAAAAAAAAGAAAATTGAGTCCTCAGGCAGCACGATAAATTTTCAAAACTATGTCCTCTCCGACCTAATGAACGAAATTTAACGAATTAAACAACGACTCTGAAATTTACGGACAAGTTTTCTACCGACTCTGTAACGACTAAAAAGTTTGAGTCTAGACTCAATCTCAAACAAAAAAAATTTGGACGCGCGAACTTTTTTGAAGCGACGCGACTCAGAATAATTTGGAATGTAAGGGGCGCCATTTTGAATTACATTCAATGAATTTTAAGGAATGAAAATCGAAATTTGCCTGCAAACGGGATAAACTTTGCATTTAGATATTTTAATAATCGAAATAAAATATTCATTAACGCTATTGGCTAATATACCGGGTTTGAAGAATTTTAATCGAAATACTAGTCACGTGGGTAAGCCTCACAAAATATGATGTAAGACCACCGCTAGCCACCAGATGTAGTGTACGCCTTTAATTATTTACTTTCTTCTTTATTTCTTACTCTCTATCGGCTCTTTATTTCATTTATCGTTTGCTTTCTCTACACTCTTTTTCACTGCATTTTATAAATTTCATGGTAGCTACGCCGAGACTGACTATGAAAACCGTTACAACACGAAGGGGAAGGGGGGTTTTTAATACTCTATTTTAACACTTGTGAACGTTTTATTGATTCCGAAAATGGTTTAAGTAATTTAGGGGGATGCGAGTACGGAATTTCTATTATAATAATTTACGTCGGAGAGGAACACAACAATTAATTAAATTTTACGTTACATGACGTTAACCTCACGCTTCACGCGCCGCCAGAAGACTGTCTCCCTTGGGGGGTAGTCTGCTCTCTCGGCCTCTGTTCAGGACTGCCAACCTTCCCATTTTAAACAATTTCAAACAATTTCACAATTATAGTAAATGATTTATATTAAACAAAAATTAATATTCTTAACTGGGCATTACTACATTTATTGACCGCTGCTGTACTTTGTTTCGCTACTTTTAAATCACCAGTGACCATAACTTCTAAATCTTTTTCCTACTCTACGCTTGTTAACTCCTTCCCTGACATACTATACGCAAAATTACCGTTTACGCGAATCTATATGTAAAATTTTGCACTTATCGACGTTAAATCTCATTTGCCATGTGACTGACCAATCAACGATTTCATTCAGATCTTCCTGGATTTTACCTCTATCCGTCATTAATCGCCCTACCACCCAGCTTCGTGTCATCCGCAAACTTTGAAACTGTACTGACTAGGCCGACATCTAAATCGTTAATATATATAATAAAAAGCAACGGGACCAATACAGGACCCTGAGGAACGCCACTCGCTACATTAGCCCAACACGACTCCGCTCCATCAATGACCACCCTCTGTTTCCTACCTCGCAACCACTCTTCTATCCAATTTATTACTACACCCCTGATTCCATGAGCTTTAGTTTTTTCAATGAGTCTTTTGTGCGGTACGGTGTCAAACGCTTTTTGAAAATCTAAATACACTACATCAACCGCCCGATGACTATCGTAAACGTCAACTACGCTTTAAAAAAAATTCTAAAAGATTAGTTAAGCAAGATTTGTTTCGCCTAAAACCGTGCTGCATATTTCTAACTAAGTTATGCAATTTTAAGTGTTCGACTATACGATCCCTAATTATTGATTCCAGTAGCTTACCTACAACAGACGTTAAACTGATTGGCCTATAATTTCCCGCCGCACCTTTATCGCCTTTCTTAAAGATAGGTGTTACATTTGCTAACTTGAAATTATCTGGTACACACCCCTCAGAAATAGACGCATTAAAAATCTTTGTTAGCGGCACAACAACGCTTTCTTTTAATTCTTTTAGTTGTATGAGATATATGGAATACGGCCCGGTGATTTAAGCATTTTCATTTTATCAATATAGTGCATTACTTCCCCTTCACTAACCACAATATTATCCAAAATATTACCATTATCAAAAGGTATTATGTCTATGACCGTAGGGATATTCGTTACATCTTCTATAGTAAAAACTGACGTAAAAAATTCATTTAGCAAGGTAGCAATTTCCTTGTTTTCAGAAACTAGATCTCTGTTAACATTTTTCAACGGCCCCAAGACACTTTTTACTGGATTTCTATTGTTGACGTATTGAAAGAATCGCTTAGGGTTTTCTTTACCGTCACGAGCTATGGAGATTTCAAATTCCCGCTTAGACTTTTTTATTACTCTTTTCGCTTCACGCCTTAGAGATATGTAGTTGTTTCGTAACCACAAATTGTCTTTATCGCACTTATGTAGCCTATAAGCCCTATCTCTACTCTTTATAATGTCTCCTACTCTAGAAGTAAACCATAAGGGCTTGTTATTTACTTTGGCACGCTTAATTTTGTACGGTACATATTCCTCATTTATAGTCCTAAATACTGTTTCAAACGATTCCCACATTAGTTTTGCGTTGGAGATCCCCATTACGTTTTCCCAATTGACGTGTGACAATTTATTTCGAAATTTACAAAAGTCTGCGTGCTGGAAGTTAGGAATTTTAGTCTAGTTAGCTGGTTTCGAGTGACTTACTGAGAGGTCAAACTCTACCATATTGTGATCGCTATTGCTTAACGGTTCTATTACTTGAAGATCAGTGATTAGCCTATCATCCGTAGTTATTACTAAATCTAAAATACTGTCCAACTTCGTAGGTTCCCCAACCTTTTGAGTAAGAAAGCTATCCTCGAGAAAATTAACTAAACGATTACCTTCCGCGTCTCTCTGCATTGTATCGTAATTCACGTTGGCGCAATTAAAGTCACCCATAATTAAAGCCTGCTCACTACCTATTATTCTCTTTAGTTCACGATATAAAGCTTCGTCCGTATCAGCTGTTTGATTAGGGGTCCTATATATAACCGCAACAACAAGTTTGAAATCATTCAATTTAAGTTCTGCTATTGTCGAATCCATCGGTTCTGGAATTGTGTGCTTTACTTCTATAACGTTCGCAATATTATCTTTGATATACAACATAACACCGCCTCCTCGTCTACCTACTCTGTTTTTAACAAAAAGTCTATAACCTCTAGTTTCATACTCCCCTACAAAGTCACGTGTTTCAGTGCTAAGCCACGATTCATTTATCGCAATTACATCATAGTCTTTACAAGCAATTAAAGAAAAAAATTCGTTTATTTTATTTCGTAGGCTACGAGCATTTAAGGATAGAACCTTCAAATTGTTTGTAATTGCGACACCTTCACGAGTGCAGGGGAAATTTGTGGAAATTACGCTGGGACCGTTCGAGTTACGGTAGCCTGAAAAGAAGAGACAGTATTATGAAATAGTCTTCCTAAACGCGCAGCTCCAACGTCATTAAGATGAAGTCCATCTCCGAGGAACAAGTCCCTCCTGTCGTAGAAACTGTTCCAAAAATTCGCAAAATGCACTCCTTCCTGTTGGCAAAGAGACTTTAGGTTATTGTTGATATAGGTCGCCTTGCTGTAGAAATCGCTACGTTCAATAATTCGAGGAAGTATACCTGTTAAAACAATCTTATTAGTTTTTTCCTTTAATTGCTCTAGTAAGTCCCTGTACCTAGCCAGCAGTTCTTCCGATCTAGAATTTAAAATGTTATTAGTACCGACATGAATAACATACGTTGTGCCCTCAGAGGTACCGTCTGTAAAATGGTCAACACTATTAGTTATATCCTCCACCCAGAGCTGGGCAGTATTTAAATACATTTGTATTTAAATACGTATTTAAATACATTTGTGTATTTAGAACTGTATTTATAAATACATTGTTTTTCATGTATTTAAATATAGTATTTAAATACTTTAATGAGTATTTAAATACAATGTATTTAAATACTCAAAATATAAAAATGTAAATACTTTTACTGGTTTAATACACGTTCTGTACTAGCACAGTACGACGCGTCGACAGTGTAGTACAGCATGGTTCATGTTTCAACGTGTCAGTTCAATCAGTTGTGTGCCACTCTTAGTCAAAAGCGGTTGATTTCTTTATCGTGTGCGTGTCATGGCTTCAACAAGCAAATCTGTATGTATTTAAAATGTATTTACAAATGTATTTAAATACAATTGATGTATTTTGTATTTAGTATCTAAATACATTCGTAAAATGTATTTAGTATTTAGTATTTAAATACATTTCTCCCATGTATTTAGTATTTAGTATTTAAATACATTCAATGTATTTATTGCCCAGCTCTGCCTCCACCAGGGTAGCAGTAACGGCGCCTACGACGAGGGTTTCTCCCACAGAATTCCTCGAGCTGCCCTCGAACAATGGAATCGCCAACGAATCGTATTTCCGGTTCATCAGCATCTTCGAAACCTAAAACAGAAAACTTATTGTTTGTTATTACTGGTAGACAAGTCTTAGGTTTTCTCAATGGGGCTCCATTACGCACTCGAGCGAAGGGTTGGGAACTAGAGAGAGAGAGAGGGCTATTAGTACTATTTATATTATTAGTATTATTATTATATATATATATATATACACAGGGTGTCCGAGAATTATCTGTACAATATTTGGCTGTCATTAAAAGTCAACCATGAAATGTAGAAATTCCAGTGTTGTCCCATTTTACAGAGAATCTCATTAAGTTTTTTCTGATACCAAGTTTTGACAAGTTTTTTAGAAATTCCAGTGTGTCCGAACATTATCTGTACAATTTCATCTTTTAATAACATTCTTGATAACACACGTAAAATTCTTAAACAAGATTATTTAGAATCTGTATTTTCAAAAGTTTCTTTTATTAAAGTAACGTTGTTACAAACATTCGATATGTGCACCATTAGTGATTCGCAAAACATCCAATCGATACTCCAAATGTTGCCATGTACGCTGCAGCATATCCACATCAATTCGCTCAATAGCAGCTGTGATTCTTGCTTTTAAATCATCAATGTCTGTCACCCGCGTACATTTCTAAAAAACTTGTCAAAACGTGGTATCAGAAAAAACTTAATGAGATTCTCTGTAAAATGGGACAACACTGGAATTTCTATACTTCATGGTTGACTTTTAATAACAGCCAAAAATTGTACAGATAATTCTCGGACACCCGGTATATATATATATATATATATATATATATATATATATATATATATATATATATATATATATATATATGACGCTTGTATAGGAGATATTCCGCGCAAGATGAGAGAGAGAGAACGAAACAAATGAAAAAATTTGTTTCGTTCTCTCTCTCATCTTGCGCGGAATATCTCCTATACAAGCGTCGTTCTTTACGTTAATTATACTGCGTGTTTGCAGTTAAATGTGTATATATATATATATATATATATATATATATATATATATATATATATAATTTAGGCCGGGTCGAAAATGGGAATTGTTTTATTTCTTAAAAAGTACACTATGTGAGAAGTTTCATTTTATCATCTTAAAATATTAAAATATCAAGCATGTGCTACCCCTGCAACCCCTAGCACATACCCCTCACTTTTTTACCCTCATATTTGCATATATTTAAATGGGAAAAAATGTTATTTCTTAAAAAGTACACTATATGAGAAGGTTTTTTTATCACTTTAACAAAATATTAAAAAATCAAGCATATGCTACCCTACTACCCCTATCACATGCCCCTCCTCCCTTTCTTACCCTCATATTTGCATATATTTAAATGAGAAAATTTTTTATTTCTTAAAAAGTACACTATGTGAGAATGTTTTTTTTCACTTTAACAATTATGAGCCGATTTAGAATTGACTGAGAATATTCAGAACAGGCACTCCTATAAAAACCTAACATTAACAGCAGATCGTTATCGTGTAAGTTGTAGAGCTGCAGCTGCAATAGTCAATGCAGCTTTAAAAGATATGGGGATCCTTAACCACACCAACATGCTTGACAGAAAGAAATTAGAAAGAGAAAGAAATCGCATGGGTGAAACAAATACTTTTAGGTCTAAATCCGAAAATCTGAAGATGGAGTGCCTTGGATTTGATGGAAGGAAAGATAACACATTAACTAAAAGTGGAAAGATAAAAGAAGAACACTATGTTATTGTGAAAGAACCCGGAAGCATCTATGTAGACCACGTCACACCAGATAATGGAACTGCTCGCTGCATAGCAGAAGAGTTGATAACTATTATTACAGACTCGAACAGCACAGATACTATCAAAGCTTTACTTTGTGATGATACTCCTGTAAATATAGGAAAAATTGGTGGAGCCATGAAACTGGTTGAAATTCATCTTAACAGACCAGTGCAGTGGTTGGCGTGCCTCTTGCATTTGAATGAGTTGTCTTTTATGTACGTCTACAAAGCCATTGATGGTAAAACAACAGGTCCAAATACTTTTGTGGGTTCAATTGGGAATAGACTGAAAACAGATTTAACAAAATTGGAGGTAGTCAAATATTCTCGCCCAAATGTTGTGAAGGAGCTGTTAGAAAATCTAGAAGAGGAAGAACCATTGTTGTCCCAAGGCGATACGATGACTAAGCTGATTGATGCAGCATTGCTTGTATATATATATATTAAGTTAAGGTGTGTATATATATCCATCTCATAATTGTAAGGTTAGTGAAAAATTAAATTAATTTAGAGCTAGCATTTTTGAGCTCTTGTGGCATCATTGTTTGGTCACACTGTTGGCATCATTTTGAGACGCTGCGCGTCTTTTCTACTCGTTTGTGGAAGGTCGTACGTAAAGGTGTGGTTTGATAGAGAGCTCTCTTGCAATTCAGTTTGGTTGTTTAGATACATGATTGTTGCATCGTGCAATAGTCCAGGTTGCGTTGTTGTTGCAAGGTTCAGAAAGAAGACCACAAATAGTACCCTTTTGTTTACTTTTTAAGTTCATGTAATTTAAGGTCTAAGGTAGGCCCGCATCGAGTCAGCAACCCTGAGGTTACCCTGAGGTAGGACCTAATAGGATCTCAAATCCGTAAGTTTTAATTTAGCTTAACTTGGGCTTTAGGTAGAACTTGCCTTTAGAATTTGGCCGTTCACGGCTCAGCTGGATTTCGAACCCGACAAATAAATAAAATAACATGGTCCTTCAGAACCGGATTCTACCCCAGACTGAGTCAGTGACCATTTTTCGGCAAAGTTCTGATTGTGCAAATTGTATCCCAAGTTAGGCCTGGACGGGTGAGTATTATTGAATTAAGGTCCCAGGGTAAAGTTTGGTCGCCCAATTGCGAAACTTGGCCAGTCGTCTGTCGTTTTTTGGCCTACTTTTTTTCCGGTTTGGTTAATTTGGGTTATTATTGAATTAAGGTCCCAGGGTAAAGTTTGGTCGCCCAATTGCGAAACTTGGCCAGTCGTCTGTCGTTTTTGGCCTATATTTTTTCCGGTTTGGTTAATTTTGGGTCATTATTGAATTAAGGTCCTGGGGTGGAAAATTTGGTATTCCATACTGGTGTTTGGTTAGTACCCACCCAGCAATTCAGTTTATTTGAAAGTAAAATTTGCGTTTGATCAGTTTGGTTAAGTATTTCTGCCAATTCAGCTCATTTGGTATTGAGCCCAAGGGTTGTTTACATTGAAGATGAGTGCATCTGAATTGAACAAATTATAAAAAGGAGAAGTGCCTACAAAGGTCTAATTACAAAGGTCATTGCCACTATAGATTCTGCATAGAGCAAGAGGATTTACGCTTAGTGACTGCGCAGCTTGCCATATTAGAAACTAAAAAGGTTGCTCTAAGTGAGGTAAATGTTAAAATTGAGGCTCTATAGAAGAGGATGAAATAGAAAATAACATAATTTACTTTGAAGAGATTATTGATGATATGATTAACGTAGGCCTCCGAGCAAAAGAGTTTAGCAGCTCAGTACAGTTAGAGACCAGGTCTAATAATGAAACACAACACTCAACAAATGATGCTTGTGAAGTTAAGGTTAACAGATCTGTAGTTCAATTACCGAGGCTTGTACTCAAAACATTTTCTGGGAGTATTCAGGAATGGCAAGGATGGGCAGACAGTTTTCAATCAGCAGTTCATTCTAGTCAAGTGTTAAGTGCCGTGGAGAAGTTTAATTATTTGCGGTCCCTCTTGGAAGGGGAGGCAGCAAAGACTATAGCAGGATTAGCATTAACAGAGGCTAATTATAATGTGGCTTGGGATATATTAAAGAAACGGTTTGGTAAGCCAGAGATCTTAATTAAAAGCCACCTCCGTGCACTTTTAGCTATACCTCCTGTTAATAATCCTAATAGTGTCAAGGAGTTACGGCAGTTATATGATGAATTTGAAATTAGAACTAGGTCCCTGGACAACTTGGGTGTAGGAATGGAAAAGTATGGTATAATGTTGGTTCCTACACTGGAGTCTAAATTGCCTAGCTCAATTTTGCTTGAATTAAGTAGGGGACACTCTGCAGAACATGTGTACATCCCCCTTCAGCAGATGTTAAGTCTTTTAGGCACAGAATTAGCAAGACGAGAGGGAGTTGAGTTTGCACAGTGGGATGGTAAACAAGAGGATAAAGGCAGGCACAGCACCAAAGTTTCCACAAAAAGGAATAGCCCAGGTACAGTGTCAGCTCTACATGCCTCCTCTGAGAATAAATTAAAGGGAATCAAGGAATGTATTTTGCGAAGGCAACCACAAGTCATATAAATGTGAGATGGCTGAGGCCTTACCCTTTGAGGAGAGAAAGGACAGGGTAACTAAGTCCACAGCATGTTTTAAATGTTTTTTGAAAGGTCATAGAGCAAGGTTTTGTAAGTTTAAAATTTGTGCAAAAAATGTCATGGTAGGCATCAGCCATTATTGTGTGAAAACACACTTAGTAGGCCTACCCCAGAAGTAGAGACATCAGTGGCACATGCCACTGCTATGCAAGGGAGTAAAAGTAAAGGGGGATTATTGCAAACAACTGCAGCCTTATTAATTGGGAATGAGGGAGAAGCTACTGTAAGAGTGTTGTTTGATAGTGGTAGCCAGTGTAGTTTTATTAAGACCAGAATTTCCAGAAAATTGAAGTTTAAAGAACTTAAGAGGGAAAATTTAAGAATTTCTGGGTTTGGGGGTTCCGTTCAAAACCGAACCAAATTTAAGAAGGTAGAAGTTCTGGTTAAAGGGTTGTTACCGCAAAGTCCCACTATCAAGGTCCAAGCTGTAGAGATTGAGGAACTTTGTGCTCCAGTCACTATTTGTTTAGATATGGCATGTGTCCAAGAATTGCAAGTTAAAGGAATTAATTTGGGCAATAATAAGTTTGAGGGAACAGAAGATATTAGTCTTTTGATTGGAGCTGACTATTATTGGGACTTCATCATGGTAATATTGTCCGTACATCTCAAGGCCCAGTAGCTATTGAAAGTAAGCTAGGCTGGATGCTACATGGTAGTTATTGCAATGAAATGGAAGTTAAGGCTCTCTTTGTTAAGATTGAGGAGAACAGCCATGGTCTGGAAAGGCATTTGAAAGCGTTTTGGGAACTTGAATCTATTGGTATAAAGGACAACCAGGCAAGTACAGTGAACAATGATGTTTTAGAGCACTTTGAAAAAGGGATTGGGTTTAGAGATGGTTGCTATGAAGTTGGCCTACCATGGAAGGATTCTTGCAAACCCGGTTCAAACCTTCAGCTAGCTAATCGGAGGTTGGAGACTTCATTGTACAGGCTAAGAAAAAATGAGGAGTTGTTAATTGAATACGATGAGGCCATCCTAAGTTATGTAAGGGAGGGCTATGCTGAAAGGGTGCAAGGTGAGCTGGTGAGCCAGGAGGCACATTATCTGCCACACCCATGCAGTGGTACGGCGAGACAAAAACTACCACCAAACTGAGGGTAGTTTTTGATGGCTCAGCCAAGGACAAAGGTGGTGTGTCCTTGAATGACTGTTTGGATGCTGGGCCAAATTTAAATGCAGATTTATTTCCTTGTTACTGAGATTCAGGTTTGGTAGAGTAGCATTGACTGCAGATGTGAAGCAAGCCTTTTTGCGGATAAAGTTAAAACCAGAGGACAGAGATGCAGTAAGGTATCTGTGGGTGGATACGAAAGACTTGTTGGAAAATGAACCTAAGGTTCAAGCATATAGAATGAAGTCAGTGTTGTTTGGCCTCAGCTCTAGTCCATTTCTGTTGGCAGCTACTATGCAGTACCATTTTAAGAAATATTCTGAAGTCTATCCTAACACTATTGAACACATAAGGAAAAATTTTTATGTTGATGATTTGCTATGTTCCGTGGATAATACAGAAATGGCTAAACAGATATTCATGGAGGCTAGAGCTATAATGAGGGAGGCTGGCATGGAGCTCAGAAAATGGCAGACCAATCATTCGCAATTACAAGAGTTTATGAGTCATTCCTCTGTAGTACCTGATGCAGCAGAAAGTATTGAGGATTCTGGTATTAAGGAGTTGTGGGCAATAGACGCAAAGGTGCTAGGCATCGTTTGGCAGCAAGATGATGATTTGTTTACCTTCAATGGGAAATCTTTAGTAGAGCTGGCCGAGAATGAGACAAGGTGGACAAAACGTACAGCTCTTAGTTTGGCTTCGAAGGTCTTTGATCCTCTTGGATTCCTGGCTCCATTTGTGATAAAGTCAAAAATTTGGTTCAGAGCCTCTGGGAAATTGGACTTGGTTGGGACCAAGAGTTACCTGATCATATGGTGGTAAGGTGGAAATATTGGTTCAAAGAATTGGCACATCTTGGAGACATTGAAATCCCAAGATGGTACTTTGGAGAGTTGAACAATAGTCCAGACAATTTGGAGCTGCACATCTTTTGTGATGCAAGTGAGGAAGCCTATGCAACTTGTATTTATATAAGAGGCGCATTGCAAGAAGAAGTAAGTTGCAGGTTGGTTGCTGCAAAGAGTAGAGTAGCACCTTTGAAAAGGCTTTCTGTTCCAAGGTTGGAATTGATGGGTGCCGTTATTGCTAGTCGGCTTGCAATTACAGTGCGAAAGTCTTTGGCCCTCTATGAAATTCCAAGCTATTATTGGACAGACTCCACTATAGTTTGGCACTGGTTAAGAAGTCAGGCAAGGAAATGGAAACCATTTGTTGCCAATAGGGTGGAGGAAATTCAAGCGCACACAGATCCCAAGCAATGGAAGCATTGTCCAGGCATCCAAAACCCCGCTGATTTACCAACACGAGGAATTTCGGTGAAAGATCTTTCACAATCAAGTTTGTGGTGGAATGGGCCAGAGTGGCTAAAACTTGGAAGTGAAAAACTGGCCTTCTAATCAGCCTATTGTAGGAGAATGCCAGGCTGAAGAAGCATGGGTGAGTGAGGTGAGAAAATGCGCTGTGAACAGTTGTCAAGTTATGCAGCAGGACCCCAATTGAGGCTTGAGGACATTAGCAGTCTGAAAAGATTGTTAAGAGTGACAGCATGGGTATATAGATTTACCAACAACATTAAGGGAGAAACAAGAAGGGAAGGAATTCTGAACAGTAATGAGATTCGGCAAGCCAGGAAATACTGGGTGGTATATGCGCAGAAGGAAAAATTTGGTGAAGAGCGGGAATTGCTCACCAGCCATCCATTACAAATTCTACCAACACATTCTGCGCTCAAGGGTTTGGATGTGTTTTGGATCAGGATTTATTGAGAGTAGGAGGTAGACTACAGTTTTCTGGGCTTCCAGAGGAGAAAAGACATCCAATTTTGCTACCTTCTGGGGGGCACTTTGTGGACCTTTTGATCCTGGATACTCATCATAAGCTGTTACATGCTGGAGTTAGAGAAGTGATAATAGAGATTAGACAACAATTTTGGATTCTCAAAATTAGACAAGTAGTGAAAAAGGTCTTGCATAAATGTGTGGTTTGCAAGCGTTGGAGTGCAAAGCCTTATTATGAAAAGGTGGCTCCACTTCCAAGAGAACGGTGTGTCTATACTGCCCCATTTGATGTAGGGAGTAGACTTTGCAGGGCCAGTCTATGTGTATGAGCGAGGGGAGTCTAACAAAGGTTATATATGTCTTTTCACCTGTGCTACCACCAGAGCAATCCATTTGGAGTTGGTAAGCAACTTAAGTAGTGATATATTTCTTTTGGCCTTTAAAAGGTTTGTGAACAGAAGGGGTTTCCCAAATAAAATCATATCGGATAATGCAAAAACCTTCAAAAAGGCTGCAAAGGAACTCCAAGAAATTTGGTCCTTGCTAAAAGAGGAAGGATTCCAATCCTACTTTTCACACCAAGGGGTACAGTGGGAGTTTATTGTTGAGAGAGCACCATGGTGGGGAGGATTTTGGGAAAGGCTAGTGAGAAGTGTAAAGTGTCCATTAAAGAAACTTTTAGCTAATGCTCATTTGAGCAAAGAAGAATTCTCTACTGTTTTATGTGAAGTAGAAGCAATGGTGAACAGTAGGCCTATCACTTTTGTTTACAACAGTAGGCAGGATGCAGAGCCATTGACACCAAATCATTTTCTTTGTGGTAAACGATTAACATCAAACCCCAGTGTGCCAGAAGACTTGCAGCCCATCCAGAGCACTCAAGGAGAGTTAACCAGACGGTTCAGGTACCTTGAAGAGCTACAAGATCAGTTATGGAAGAGGTGGCAGATGGAATACTTGCCAGAACTCAATTATTACCCATCAGGCAAGGTAAAGGGCTCCAATGCAAATTGTATCAAGGTGGGAGAAGTGGTAATGATTGGGGATGAAAGACCAAGGCAATGCTGGAAGCTTGGCATAATTGAAGAGTTGTTTGTTGGCAAAGACAATTTAGTTAGGGCTGCACTGGTAAAGATTTCAGGAGGAAAGTTAAAGAGACCTATACAAAAACTCTATGCTTTAGAAATCAGCAAAAACACAGATAGTCAAGATGAAACATTTGAGTTACAGCCTCATGAAGAAGGCTTGGCTAACCTTGCAGAAGGTAATGACAACAATGCCTCTTCGGTGGGGAGTGTTAGAAAATCTAGAAGAGGAAGAACCATTGTTGTCCCAAGGCGATACGATGACTAAGCTGATTGATGCAGCATTGCTTGTATATATATATTAAGTTAAGGTGTGTATATATATATCCATCTCATAATTGTAAGGTTAGTGAAAAATTAAATTAATTTAGAGCTAGCATTTTTGAGCTCTTGTGGCATCATTGTTTGGTCACACTGTTAGCATCATTTTGAGACGCTGCGCGTCTTTTCTACTCGTTTGTGGAAGGTCGTACGTAAAGGTGTGGTTTGATAGAGAGCTCTCTTGCAATTCAGTTTGGTTGTTTAGATACATGATTGTTGCATCGTGCAATAGTCCAGGTTGCGTTGTTGTTGCAAGGTTCAGAAAGAAGACCACAAATAGTACCCTTTTGTTTACTTTTTAAGTTCATGTAATTTAAGGTCTAAGGTAGGCCCGCATCGAGTCAGCAACCCTGAGGTTACCCTGAGGTAGGACCTAATAGGATCTCAAATCCGTAAGTTTTAATTTAGCTTAACTTGGGCTTTAGGTAGAACTTGCCCTTTAGAATTTGGCCGTTCACGGCTCAGCTGGGATTTCGAACCCGACAAATAAATAAAATAACAGGAGCTAAGCAGTGATCAAAGATATCTCTATGATATGTGTCTGGCAGTGCAAACTGGAGACACTTCTCAAGATCTGTCCACTCGATCCCCAGACATCCTTCACCATGCTCGCTGGCTAACTCTAGCCAACAGGGTCCTTCGATTATATATCTCAACGCCAAATCCCGATAAAAACCTTCAAGATATAGCCAAGATTATTATGCAGTTCTATGCTCCAGGGTGGTTTTGGATAAAATCTCATCCTAATGCAAATGATGGTGTATATAACTTTTGGCATTTAATGTGCTTGCTTCGAAATTTAGATGAACAACGTAGATCAATCATAGAATCAGTATTAAAGAATAACGCCTACTTTGCCCACCCAGAAAATATACTCATATCAATAGTAACTGACAAGAGACTAGAAATTAGGGAGCAAGCTATTCAGAAAATCATCCTTTCAAGAACAGGATTTTCAGGTACCAGAAACTTTGAGTTGCTTCGAACCCTCAATTTCCAATCTACTGACTACACCGAGATGACCGATTGGCAAAAAGAGATCATTACTCCACCGCTGCTAAACAATTTTAGCGACGATGAGCTACTACAAGCTCGATGTAAGCCACTGGAGATAGTTTCTTTTCCATGACACAGTCAAAGTGTGGAAAGGGCAGTGAACCTAGTAACAAAGGCATGTCAGGAAAGAATAAGATATGACAACCGTCAAAAGTTTATCTTAAACTCATTAGAATCAAGGCGAAAACTGCCCAAGTTTGAATGGAAGGCCCAATGGAATGAGTAAGAAACATATGAAATAAAATTTCCTAATGATATTGAAAATTTCTTCCCTTTTGATGTGATAAGGAACAATGAAAAAGTGAATTGAATTTTAGCACATTTATGCCTCTAATTTTTTCTTCTGAATATATTGTTGTACTTAATTAATTTTCAAAATACTGTACATTATTAAATAAAATATTATACATTAATAAAGATTTATGTCATCAAAAAACCTGAATGTAGAGTAAGTCTCGTATAAATGGAATATTCGTCAATAGAGGTCAAAACGTGAAAAATTGTGCCAGGGGTAGGAGGCTTTAAACAGCGAAAATAATTTATGAGGGGGTTCCTGTGTTCCGTTCAAACCCCTCACACAATATGTACCTTTTCAATATAAAATTTCGACCCGGCCTAATATATATATATATATATATATATATATATATATATATATATATATATATATATATATATACACACACACTATATGATCAAAAGTATTCGGACACCGCATGGTTTTGGGAAAAATGGTTTTATTATGGCATTTAGTAACCAGTAGGTCCACCCTTTGCTTTTATTACAGCGTCAACACGTCGAGGCATACTTTCCACCAGTTTTCGGTAAGTCTGTGCAGGAATGGCTCGCCATTCCTCTTGCAGAGCTGATGCAAGAGATGCAAGTGAAGCCGGGCGTGGTGTGCGGTTTCGTATCCGTCGCTCCAGTTCGTCCCACATGTGCTCGATTGGGTTGAGATCGGGGCTCTGAGCAGGCCAGTCTAACAAATCCACCTTATTTTCACGAAACCAGTCCTGCACACGCCTTGCAGTATGGCAGGGAGCTCGATCCTGTTGAAACAAACAATGGCCATCTCCGTAGTATTGCCACAGTGTAGGGAGGGCCGAATTGTCCAGAACGTCGAGATAAACGTAAGCGTTCATGGTAGTGGGTATAACAACCAACGGGCAGAGCCCTAGCCAGGAAAAACAACCCCATACCATGATGGACCCTCCACCGAACTTCACCGTTGGACGTACACAGTCAGGAAGAAGCCGTTCTCCGGGCTGTCGCCACACCCAAACACGCCCATCAGACTGGAAGAGTGAATACCGCGACTCGTCGCTCCAAAGAACAGTTTTCCAGTCCTCCACGGTCCAGGAACGACGGGAGACACACCAGGCCAAACGACGCGTGGCATTAACTTTTGTAATCAGTGGCTTGTGTACAGCTGCTCTACCATAATAACCGAGTCTGTGCATCTCTCTGCGGATAGTTACAGTACTAACGGAGGTACCGGATGCTCTTCCTACCTCCTCAGCGATGGAAGCGGCAGAGGACGTGCGGGACTTCTTGACATGTCGTACCAGACTTCTTCTATCACGTTCCGTCAGTTTGCGTGGTCGTCCAGAACGTTTTTTCGCGTTAGTTGCACCGTCGTGCTTCCATCTCTTGATAACATCCGCTACAGTCGACTTTGGTATATCCTGTTTGGCTGCAATGTTTCGTATAGAAACGTTACTTAAATAACATCCGATGACGAGTCCACGTTGGAAATCGGAGAGTTCACGTCCGCGCGGCATGGCTTCACAACAGTTACTGATAACTTAACAGAACACCTCAGCATTATAGTTTCGCCACGCTTTTTCCCAGCATACCTTTCGGCGAAGGTGATATTTGCAGAAATCCGGATTTTCCGGGGTGTCCGAATACTTTTGATTATAGTATATATATATATATTTTTGTTCTTAATAAGATGAAGGGAAGAAATTTTATTTATTGCATATAGTAGAACTCAAATATCATCGTTTCTATACTTTTAAAAGATTTAGAAAAAGGGTTAATCTTCTTTTAATGTTTAAAGGATTTGGTGGCTTCTTTCACGACAATAATCACTGTCCGATGGCTCCCTAGAGCCATCGAGCTTTCATCTTTTTGTCTTTTATATTAAATGCCGATCTCTCTCTCTCTCTCTCTCTCTCTCTCTCTCTCTCTCTCTCTGAAGCCACCCTGCTGTGAAGTCTGCTCAAGTTCCTCTTGGAAGATTTTTGTGGGCTGTTTATTGAGATTGTGGGGTTCTATAAAACTAAATATTTTTCATCTTGTGGTGTTTAATATGCTGAAGTTGTAGGATGAATATTTATTTCATAGTTTAAAATAAAAATGCCGTTTATAAAATAGACATGCGCAGTATGCTTATTTCACTATATTAGAGACATTTATGTCGATGATTCCATAGGCGGGAATAGTGTTTGCAAACTCTATAATTTAAAGTCATATATTGCTGAAAAGTTTCACGAGTTAAAGAATGAAATTTCCAAGAATTTGATTAAAGAATTTAATTGAAAATTCGAAGATAGCTTAATTTAAAAAATAAATAAATAAATAATGTTGATATGCAAAAGAAGTAAGTTTTCGTGTACTTAATAAAAAGGTTTGAAATGTTGAAGATCACTTAAAAGGCGTTGAACCTATAATTCTTTGAATTCCATTGGAAAATTAAACGATCATATTAAAAAAGTTGAAGATAATGTGCAAACAAAAAAAAAGAAAATTGATGCAAAAGCTTTTATAAAATTGCCAGTGACATTGGTCGAATAGAAATAATATGATAATAAAAACCCACTCTAATAGACAGAGTTTATTTCCACAACAGTTTCGATGCCCACTGGCATCCTCTTCGGGTGGATACGAATTCGTTTTTCTGTATCCACCCGAAGAGGATGCCAGTGGGCATCGAAACTGTTGTGGAAATAAACTCTGTCTATTAGAGTGGGGGTTTTATTAGGATAATATGAGTTTCATCGTACTCAGAATATCAAAAGCAAATATAATTATAAAATATTAAAGCATAATTTTCTCATCATTTTCATATAAGTCACTATGCTCGCAGATGCGTCCTTACCAAATTATGTAGATTTGAATACTATGACATTTTTGTGGCATTTTTTTCCCGCCCTTCCAATATTTGATTGGTGACGTCATGAGAACATGCTATATGAGCTAGGCTTTTTAAGTTACAAGTTCCACTTCTGTTAGTTTTTCATAGATGTTGGTCGCGATGACATGTGAAGGGTGCGAATATTATTTTGAGGATTTAATATACGAAGTGTATTCTAATGACTCCCGAGCAATAGAAATATTTACAAAACACAATATTTTACCATCGACCCGTAAGTGCGAATTGTGCGGAAACGAGTGCTCGTTAGTAGAATCTCGCCATAGATTTAAGTGCAACGCGTATTCGAAAATTGATACTCTAGGTCAGGTAAGGTTAGGTTAGGTTAGGTTACGTAAGGTAAGATTAGGTAAGGTAAGGTTAGGTTAGGTTCGGTAAGGTTAGGTTAGGTAAGGTTAGGTTAATACCAAAATACATTTTCCTAGTAATATTTGATGTGTTTTGCTTAGATTTTGACCTCCATTTCCCTTGAAAATGAGCCAAACTTCAAAGTACTTTAACTTTGTTGGATCTCATTTCCGAGGGAAATGGAGGTCAGATTTGAACAAATTACATCAAATACTACTAGAAAAATGTATTTTGGTGTGTAAAATGACTGAGTTACTCTTTATACATAATTACACTGGTCAACAAAGATTTTTCATCAGAGTAAAATTTGTGTTGACTGGATAGTATTTTTCAGGCTGATTCCAAAACTGCATTCAGATTTTATCTAGCACGTATAGTTTTCAAGATGAAGGCATATATATAACTACACAGATTTAACCATTTTAAATAGGCAAAATACTAAATTTCAACATTTGATTGTGTTTATTTTATTGTTTTTTTAGTTTATTCATCTTATTTATTTCAATTATCTTAATTATACATCTTATGTATTTCAGGTGTGAGCTTTTACGTCTAGCAGCATTGTGATTCAGGCAACAACGCCGTGCTTTGTGTGTCAAAAGATCAGTGCAGTCCAAGAACTTGTTGTGTCAAGTTGGTGTACATTTTTTTTGAATTTATAGTTTGCTCAGGTCAGTCAACATGCCTCGACAATGTAAGAATGACCCCGACAAGTTCTGTTTCGTATGCGGCCAGTTCACAACTAAAACACAGCGACGAAGTATTGCAACCGACATTAAGAAAATATACAAGCTATACTTTGGTTGCCATCTAGGTGACCAAGATAAACCATGGGCGCCACATCAAATCTGTTCTGGCTGTTAAAATGGATTACGTGATTGGCTTAACAAAAAGAAAGCTTCAATGCCATTTGCCATACCCATGATATGGAGGGAGCCGAGAGATCATCATGAAGACTGTTATTTTTGTAGTGTGAACTTAATGGGGTTTTCTGCCAAGAACAAACACCAGATTGTATATCCAAACTTGGATTCAGCACGTAGACCAGTAAAACATGATGAAACATTGCCCATTCCAATTCCCCCAAGTGATAGGCTAGATCAGGGGTTCCCAAGCATTTTCCAGTGCGACCCCTTCTAGTGCTGTTGCCTATCCAGTGCGACCCCAAGTCATTACGAAGAACAAGTATATATATATATATATATATAATATATATATATATATATATATATATATATATATATATATATCTCTAGTGAGGAAGAATCTTAAAATAAATAGAGACATATTTTTATACGTATTTATTTAACTGTAAAAACAAATAAGGAAATGTATTACATAACTCAAGAGTGTAAAAGTAAACATTGTCAGAAACTATTTACAACTCTCTCATGTTTAATATGTAATATAAAACAACATATCAATCAATATTCTAAGTTCCTACTCTATCATATGTCTGATATGCTATAACAGTGGCATATTTCATATCTGACATGTGTACATTATGATTTGATTAATTTTTTGTACCTGGGGGTATATGAGGTTAAGGAACATAGCATACAATTTTCTAAGTTGATGTTTGAAATACGGTTACGGTACTCATTTTTCATAAATACCATTGACGAGAAAGCTGCCTCACAGATATAGGTGGTTCCAAATTGTACCAGAACTTTGATAGCTCGATTTTTAACAGTCGAATGTCTCTCTGCTAAAGTAATCCAGAACTTTTCTACGTCATCATAGATATCAAAATTCACCCTTGCCTCATTGTCATTGCAAAGACACTTGCGACCCCATCGACCACATTGGCTCCCTGCGACCCTTTGTGATGAGGCTTGCGACCCCATTTGGGGTCGCGACCCCGGGTTTGGGAACCACTGGGCTAGATTCTATTATAGATGACATGGAAAGTGATGAAGGTGCAACTGGCGTTTCCGGACCATCTACAGAACCAGAGTGCACTTTTGAAGGTAGACATTTAGAGCCTAAAAAGTTAACCCAAGGACAGTTGAATGATCTTGTTAGAGACTTATTGCTGTCTAAAGAGAAATCAGAGCTTCTCGCCTCAAGACTAAAGGAGAACAATTTACTTGAGAACAATGTTCATATTAGTTACTACCGAAAGCGGAATTTTGAATTAACAGCATTCTTTTCAGTAGACGGTCCTCTCTGTTATTGCCATGACATCAATGGACTATTTACAGCCATATCTCAGACGTATGTGGCATCTGAGTGGCGCCTCTTTATTGATTCGTCGCAGAGAAGCCTGAAAGCAGTTCTTTTGCATAATGGTAATATAATGCCATCCATCCCCATTGCCCATTCCGTCCATCTAAAAGAGACATATGACAATATGGATATACTACTTAAGGCAATCAAATACGACAGTCATCAATGGAATGTTTGTGGAGATCTAAAAGTTATAGGAATGCTTATGGGTATGCAGTCAGGATTCACAAATGGATATGTGAAAACTTTCTTGGAAGCAACAAGTCACCTGCGTATAAGGATGGAGTCAAGAACCTCCTTGATGCCTTCAAAGAAATGGAGTGTCGAATGTCGTTAAATATTCACTTCCTGCATTCCCACTTAGATTTCTTTCCTGAAAACCTTGGTGCAGTGAGTGACGAGCAAGGAGAGCGCTTCCATCAAGATATTCAGATGATGGAGAAGCGCTACCAAGGATATTGGAATGAAAGCATGATGGCGGACCATTGTTGGATGCTGTATCGTGACAATCCAGGCCAAATTTACAAAAGGAAATCACACTCACAGCGCTTTTAATAAAATAATGTATATATTCTTTATTTATAAGTACATTGAATAAAGTATATGATGTATTTGTTGTTTAGCATTCCTAAGTGTGATCTATACATCCATAAATTTTCTTATAGCAATATCAAAAACTTAAAAATATCAAAACCAGTGTATCTATATAACTACGTGCTAGAAAAAAAATAAAACCAGATTCGGAATCAGCGCGAAAAATGCATTAAGAAAAGTGTGATCATGTTTGTGATGAGAAAAAAAAGTTTCATTTTGTTGGCCAGTGTTACCTTTCATTATCATAGTGTGACTTTCACGTAGGAAAAAAGTTAATTTTTTTTGCATCGAATAGAAACAGTTCATCTCTTGTTAGTTTTACCTTGATTAGAAACGGTACTAAGCCAAAGGCGTCATCAAGTTTTCAGCTGGGTTGTCAATACCCATTTAGTCTACTGGAAACTATAGAAAACGAAGACGAAACTGTGTTGTTAGGGTCGCCTATTGTTAGGCACCCGTTTCCAGAACAGCTAGGGCTGTCGGGAGTTGAAGAGCCCCTGACCAACGAGGGGGCAACTTCCGCAGGAGCCTGAGCTCCCTCCAACGGGGAAGGAGGGTCACCCACCTGTACATAGACGCACCCATCAGTTGAAGGTACGTCCGCCACCGGCTCAACATCATCTCTCCCCGGTGGGGGCCCGTCATCTCTCCCCGGGCTCGACCTCACCATTCTGTATAGGTGCCGGTCGAGCAGCGCGCCTAGCACACCTTTACCCTTGTCATTGAAGTGGACACCATCCCTCTGGTAAAGGTCCCACCTACCCGAAAATGCGTCGAAGGGGTCAATAAACCTCACGCCCAGCGAGACGCACAAGTCTTGCACCCTCTCGTTGATGCCAATGACCTTATTGAGCGCGTGGTCACTGGCATTCATCCGCGGTAAAATACCCATCAACATTCTCCTGTCTGTCCTCAGTTTTAGATCATCCGCAAGAGACATGATCTCGGTGATGATCCCTTCTGTAAAACCTACCCTACCGCCTTTGAGGAACAGGTTGTTGCCACCAGCGTGGACAACGATCGCAGTCCTCCGACCAGCCACGCGCAGCTTCTCTAGCTCCTTCCTTAAGTGCGCCGTTCCCCGTCCAGGTAAGCACCTTACCTTCCTCCTGTCCCGGTTTTCAGAAGCAAAGTACTTCTCCTGGCCCCTGATCTGCGAGTCCCCAATCAAAACGGTGTCTTTCTCCTTCAAGCACAGGAGACTAAAGCGGTTGGAGGTCCTGACAGGGTCAACCGAGGTCTCAGGCTTCGGCTTCGCAGCCTTCTTACCCGAGACCCTTCGATACCCGTCGCCATCCATAGACGCACTCACACCACCCGACCCACCCCAACCGGCAGCTTCACCCTTCGGTTTCTTTGGGCCATCAGGAGGCCCCTTCCCACCTATTTTCTTTATCGGCCCCTTCCCACCCTTCTTTATCGGCCCCTTCTTTGTGCCTTCCCTGCCCTCCACCTTGCGCCGCGGTTCCATGCATTCCACGTGGGTGACTGGCGATTCCTCACACTGATTTTGTACCTTGGTCCCCGGTTGCACCTCTACCCTTTCTCCGCGAGAGAGAGAGAGAGAGAGAGAGAGAGAGAGTTACAACGAGTTACAAGGAAAAGAAGTACCTCAAAAGGCCTTGCGGCTCATACCGAGGAGGTACCAATGGTAACGGGTGCCACGGAAAATTTTCTACACCCTCAAATAGTTTGTAAGAGTTGGTCCAACCTTTTCTTGAAATGATCCACAGAGGAACTTTTCACAACTTCAGAAGGTAACCTGTTCCACGTGTCACAGATCTTATACGTAAAGTAATTCCCTCACACACCTGTCATAAACCGTTTCTAATCCAAGTTCTAACCATTGTTGCGAGTTGGGTTATCATTTAAACTAAACATGCTTCTAAAATCGACATCGTTGAACCCGCGTAAGAGCTTGCAAACCTCGATCAGTTGACCGCGCAGCCTCAGAGTTTCCAACGAAAACAAGTTCAGGGCGCGTAAGCGTTGATTGTAGCCCATATGCCTTACGGAAGGGATTAACTTTGTGGCCCTCGCTTGCAGTCGCTCCAGCCTCTCAATATCTTTCCTGAGGGTGGGCGACCAGAACTGCACAGCATACTCCAGGTGCGGCCGAACCAGGGAATTGTACAGAGAGAGAGAGAGAGAGAGTTACAAGGAGTTACAAGGAAAAGAAGTACCTCAAAAGGCCTTGCGGCCCATACCGAGGAGGTACCAATGGCAACGGGTGCCAGGGAAAATTTTCTACACTCAAATAGTGTGCAAGATTTGGTCTAACCTTTTCTTGAACTGATCCACCGAGGAACTGTTCCTGTTATTAAAAGTTTATTTTTCTTTCAACTATCCTAGCAGTAGTAGAAAACTGGATAGAAAAGTAGAAGGCTCTCTCCCCACCCTCCGCTCCCTCCCTGCCAGAGGCAGGTACGGAAAAAGGTTGAAGAAAATACCTTCACCCTGGAAAAGTAGCCAAGGAAATTTTACAGGAAAGTGGAGAATATATAAATAGCTCTATATTTACCTTGCTCACAGAGACACCGTGCAAGCGAACTCCTGCAGAGTTTTCTTATGTTTTAATCTTAAACTATCAACGTGTTAAAGTAATTCCCACATATACTAATCCTAAATCGTTTCAAATCCAACTTCTAACCATTGTTGCGAGTTGGGTTATCATTTGAACTAAACATGCTTCTAAAATCGACATCTTTGAACCCGCATCACGTAAGCGTCGATTGCAGCCCATATGCCTAACGAAAGGGATTAACTTTGTGGCATTTTTCGCCAGTTTCCAATCCACCTACCTACTTCCCCACCAATACCTAGCGCACGCACTTCGGCCATTAGCCGAGAGAGAGAGAGAGAGAGAGAGAGAGAGAGAGAGAGAGAGAGAGAGAGTTACAAGGAGTTACAAGGAAAAGAAGTACCTCAAAAGGCCTTGCGGCCCATACCGAGGAGGTACCAATGGCAACGGGTGCCAGGGAAAATTTTGTAAAAGTTTATTTTTCTTTCAACTATCCTAGCAGTAGTAGAAAACTGGATAGAAAAGTAGAAGGCTCTCTCCCCACCCTCCGCTCCCTCCCTGCCAGAGGCAGGTACGGAAAAAGGTTGAAGAAAATACCTTGACCCTGGAAAAGTAGCCAAGGAAATTTTACAGGAAAGTGGAGAATATATAAAAAGCTCTATATTTAGCTTGCTCACAGAGACACCGAGCAAGCGAACTCCTGCAGAGTTTTCTGAGGTTTTAATCTTAAACTATGAGTGTGTTCAGTACTTTGTCTAGCCTATTTTTAAACAGATTTACACTTTGACTGGAAACAACCTCTGAGGGAAGTTGGTTCCAGATATTAACTATTTTATAGGAAAAGAAATTTCCGCAGACTGAGGTCCTAAATGTCTTTACACACTCAAATAGTGTGCAAGATTTCGTCTAACCTTTTCTTTTCTTGAACTGATCCACAGAGGAACTGTTCACAACTTCCGATGGTAACCTGTTCCATGCGTCACAGATCTTATACGTAAAGTAATTCCCACACACACTAGTCCTAAACCGTTTCAAAGAGAGAGAGAGAGAGAGAGAGAGAGAGAGTTACAAGGAAAAGAAGTACCTCAAAAGGCCTTGCGGCCCATACCGAGGAGGTACCAATGGCAACGGGTGCCAGGGAAAATTTTGTCTTTCAACTATGCTAGCAGTAGTAGAAAACTGGATAGAAAAGTAGAAGGCTCTCTCCCCCCCTCCGCTCCCTCCCTGCCAGAGGCAGGTACGGAAAAAGGTTGAAGAAAATACCTTGACCCTGGAAAAGTAGCCAAGGAAATTTTACAGGAAAGTGGAGAATATATAAATAGCTCTATATTTAGCTTGCTCACAGAGACCGAGCAAACGAACTCCTGCAGAGTTTTCTGAGGTTTTAATCTTAAACTATGAGTGTGTTCAGTACTTTGTCTAGCCTATTTTTAAACAGATTTACACTTTGACTGGAAACAACCTCTGAGGGAAGTTGGTTCCAGATATTAACTATTTTATAGGAAAAGAAATTTCCGCAGACTGAGGTCCTAAATGTCTTTACACACTCAAATAGTGTGCAAGATTTCGTCTAACCTTTTCTTGAACTGATCCACAGAGGAACTGTTCACAACTTCCGAAGGTAACCTGTTCCATGTGTCACAGATCTTATACGTAACGTAATTCCCACACACACTAGTCCTAAACCGTTTCAAATCCAACTTCCAACCATTGTTGCGAGTTGGGTTATCATTTAAACTAAACATACTTCTAAAATCGACATCGTTGAACCCTCGTAAGAGCTTGAAAACCTCGATCAGTTGACCGCGCAGCCTCCGAGTTTCAAGCGAAAACAAGTTCAGGGCGCGTAACCGTCGATGGTAGCCCATATGCCTAACGGAAGGGATCAACTTTGTGGCCCTCGCCTGCACTCGCTCCAGCCTCTCAATATCTTTCCTGAGGGTGGGCGACCAGAACTGCACAGCATACTCCAGGTACGGCCGAACAAGGGAATTGTACAGTGAGAGCACAATCTCCTTGTTCCGAAACTGAAATTGCCTCCTGATATAACCCAATAGTTTCTGGGCTTTCTTTTCCACCTCTACACACTGTTTCGTAAACTTAAGGTCGCTGCTAATTAGCACACCCAAGTCCTTTTCTAAATCAGTCACCTCGATATTACTGCCCAACATCGAGTAGTCCGACTTGGGATTGGCGTAGCCAATGTGCATCACTTTGCATTTACCCAAGTTAAACGGCATTTGCCATTTTTCGGACCACTCTCCTATCCTACCTAGGTCCGCACGCAGTTCCTCGATCGCTTCGGGCGTCCCAACATTGGCCCCAAGCTTGGTGTCATCAGCGAATTTGGCGATCCGACTGACGATGCCACCGTCGATATCATTTATGTAAATGGTAAACAACAGTGGCCCCAAAACGGAACCCTGAGGAACCCCACTAGTGACCGAGGCCCAACCCGAACTAGCCCCTTTAATTACCACCCTCTGCCGCCTATTCCTCAGCCAGTTTTCAATCCACCTACCTATTTCCCCACCGATACCCAGCGCGCGCACTTTCGCCATTAGCCGGCGGTGAGGTACCTTATCAAAGGCTTTCTGAAAGTCGAGATAAAGTATATCAATCGCCCTACTCTTATCGTACTCACTCAACATGACGTGGAAAAACTCGAGCAAGTTGGTGAGACACGACCTATGCCGTCTAAACCCATGTTGGGAGTCCCCAAGCAGCTTGTAGGAATCCAAATGGTCAACGATTCTATCAGCTATTATCCTTTCTAATAATTTACCTACAACTGAAGTGAGACTAATAGGACGATAGTTCCCTGGACTTTCGTGATCCCCTTTCTTAATGAACTGAGACTCGCATGAAAACACCTTTTGTGTTTCTATCAGTTCTAATTATAATTTTTTTTGTGGTCAAATTCGTGTGCAGTTATAATATTTTAATGCTCGGATCTCGGCTAAAGGCGTGTCAAATCATCAAGGACCAACACCACAATCCACGAACGTCCAGAGTGCTAAGATATCATCTCCATATTGTGAAAAGTGGTCCGCACAACATGCAGTATATACATATATCTTGGTTAACCTGGGTTTTGAGAGAGAGAGAGAGAGAGAGAGAGAGAGAGAGAGAGAGAGAGAGAGAGAGAGAGAGAGAGAGAGAGAGAGAGAGAGAGACCCAAAAGGTACCTACCAACATTAACTTACATTTTCTCCGAAACGAATGAATAGAATTCGATGAAAATTTGCTGACACACTATACTACTCACGCCATTTGTTTAACATCATTTTGGAGAGAATGTCATTGGTTTGGACTATCGGAAGCACAAAGGAAGCGGCATTGATTGGCCTGCCTATTCACCTGATCTCAACCCGTGTGACTTCTTTTCGTGGGGATACCTCAAAGATAGAGTTTACCAGAGCAACCCAAAGACTTTGGAGTTGCTGAAATCATCGATTGAACGTCAAATCGTCGACATTCCGACAAAGGTTCTCCACAGCGTGGTATCGAATTTTGGGATGAGGTTGCGAAAAATCGTCGAAGTGGAGGGACGACACATCGAACACATTGTCATATAAATGGCTTGAGATACTGATTTGAATGGCGTTTGAACTATCTTTGTACTCTCAATAGTTTTGGCTAAATAAAAGCTTAAACTTGGTAGGTACCTTTTGGGCCACCCTATATATATATATATATATATATATATATATATATATATATATATATATATATATATATATATATATATATATATATTATATATATATATATATAATAATAATATATATATATATATAAGAGAGAGAGAGAGAGAGAGAGAAGAGAGAGAAGAGAGAGAGAGGAGAGAGAGAGACCTTTCCTCCTTAGGATATTATTTTAACACTTTTCTCAAACTCATATCGAAGGCCATCACGAAAGGTCAACCTTGGAATAGTTTGAAGCACTCGTACAAACTCCTATAATGGCATGGAACGTCTGGAGTTTATCTTAGAGCACTTAACTAGGTCAGATTTCAAACCGTCAGCAGGAAAATAGTTTTCTAATGGAGGTTTCCTCGCACCTGCCTTGAAACACTACAAAAACGTCTTTGTTTTCGTTTTTGAAACTTGAGTTTTTGTTTATCGCACAAAAGGTACGTTCTTAGACGCTGACTAAGATTTTTTCCTGACACCTAACTCGAAATCTTATCAGTGATGTTCAATTCAAAATTAATCTTTTGAGGAGAACATCGTGAGAATTCTAACTAGGCTAAGTTTTAACGGATTTTTGGTGCCTCATCGATTTTACCGTTGAAGTTTCAGAACAGTCCGTCTTCAGGCATCTTTCAGATTATAACGACCACTGCTCTTCTAACCAATCTAACTGTATGTCTCCTTTAAGGAGAGCACGCAGTACTAGACTTTCGACACATTCTCATTCCTTTTCTCTCCAACTCTCTAACGCAAGGGTTAATCGGTATTTCAGTCTTTCATCTACTCAACCCGTCAACTCTGGAACAATCTTCCTCAATCCATCTTTCACCCTCTCCATGACCTCCAATCCTTCAAACGCAGAGTGTTCATGCATCTCGAAAACCTTCCATTTTGATTTTGGCTCTCTTCTTCATATGTGGGGATCAGGGGTTTTTGCGGCATTCGCACTTGTCTCCTCTTTCCTGCATAAAAATGAAAGTTAACTGCTTCCAACCTGAATTGAAGTCACCTTCAATAATTCTCTGGAATTCGTTCGCATAATTAACAATAATTGTTTAGATTTAACACTTCCAAATTGAATTAGATTTTTAGATTTATTAGTTTTTTTGATACAGAGAGCACTGCCACTCTCATTAAACAGTCTTGTATAAACAAAATTGGGGAGTATCCCTCAAATCTTGAAAATAACCCCTACCAGATTTCATTGCGAAAATACCCAAAATCTGTTCATACTGTACAATATATAATTATGTATTATGATCACACTTGACTAGTCATTTCTTCGTGTAACCTGTAATCATTGAGGGGTACTTCTATACTTTAATCTCACTTCCATTTTCGTCTGAATCTTGCACAGATCATCGTTGTTACTCTTCCGACTCTCCTTGCACTTCATATCTTCTTGATATTAACTCAAAGCTTCGTTCTTTCATTTCCATACCCACTTTACTAGTTATATTTTGCAAAATTAATGATTTACCTTTGGAGATGCGGAGATAGAGTAACGTCATCCATTACGTCATCATGTATCATGTCTGTAGATATTATTTCATAAATACTAACTGAAAACTAATTTAATGGATACGAAAGCATTATGTGTTTAGAAGATATGCAATAAATACCACTTCTCTTACTCGCTTTCACATACAGAATCCTCATAAATGCAGTATTAGATATTATAATTCACTACAAATCTGTGAAACGTTTTCTTCTTGAGTGGAAGTATGGACATGTACAAATGAACTAGCCTCAACTGAAATTTAAAAGTAGAGTAAAACACCTTTCAGTTTCATTCGAGCTTCGTAAGTGGAAAGTTTGTTTAGATATCCATAGGCAATAATATCATAGTAAGAGCCGTTTTGATAATGGTTAAGTTCGTTGAAGTTTGGCAGTTTTGGTATGAAACATTTCTTGAAGATGTTTCGAAGGTAATATTTTTTTATTTGGAAGTATACTTCATTTTTCGAAGGCTTTATTTGTTGGTATTAAGTTTTTAGTTTAAATTAGTTTTGTGTGCGTATTGCATTGAGACTGTATACTATTAATGGTACGTTCTAACGTGTTTGTGGTTAAAATATTAAAACTGAACTCATTTGCTACGATTTTTCTCCTGACAAATTTTCCCTTGAAATTAAGTACTCCCAATATAATTTTTATGCCAACGCTTCTTAAAATCGAAAATTTTTAGGTTTTGAAATTGCTCTTCAGTGCCAAATAAAAGGCTTCCTTTAAAGATAAGTAATACTGAAGCAGCTGATTTTAAGCAACTTAGTCATTTGGATTATACATGCAGCTAATATAACGACCAACGGTGTATAATCAAAAGATTATAAAGGAAGGATTGCTGTTGCACTGAGATTGTTTGCATAGGGTTCTAAATTTACTTGCCAACTCTTTTGTCCTGATAACTGGAAGTGCTGGCCGACAGTAACTCGGTTCTTTCGAAAAAATAAATTGGGAGTAGCTGTTAAACGTTTATCAATAAAATTCTACATAACACTGACCTAGACTAAGGGAGCCCTATAACTCCTGAAAACTCGTAAGCATTTGAGCTGTCTGAACTTTTCGTAACCCATAAACCAATTTGAAGAGCAAAATTACACTAAGTAACACATTTTTAAAGCTATTTCGCTAATTAATAATCTAGATTTTAAATATTAATAGTAAACGTGAATATTAATGTAGAATATTTTTAACCATAATTTACGTAAAAAAAAAAAAAAATCGTCTTTTGGTTTGCATTTTTAAGAATCTTCGGCTTCACGTTCAACCAAATTGCTTTAATCCTATTATAAAGTTTAAGTAAATTTTTGGAGCTTTGCTACATTAAATTTCCTTTAATATCCTACGTTGACAAATTTTGAGGCGCAAGATGTATTTCTAAATTAAAGTAAAAAATCTTGCGGGTGAAAATTCTCCTTTTCGCGTTTTGACAATGCAAATATCTTAATCTTTAAGATTCCATTTATGCATGTTTTCTACCTTCAGAGAAAACCCACTCTTTATCCCTCGTGTGACTTTGACCCTCGAGAGGATGCTGTAACTTTGCACGAGTCTATGAAAGGGCTTGGAACTAATGAAGAAAGCATAATCACCGTTCTAACTAAGAGAACTAGAGACCAGAGGATTCTGATTCAAGAGAAATACGGAGAAATGTATGGAGTAAGTAACAGTTGAATTATGAATTGGGTACTTGTAGTAAACGAAAGAAGTGATTCAGTGAATTGTAAATCTTTAAATATTGTATGATGTCGCGATTTAAAAATTGACTTAATGCCTCCAAATTATGAACCAGCAAAATAATTATACTACTAAAATTAACCTAAATTTTAATTAATTTGTTTCGACCAACAGTAGTTTGGTATGGTAGTTTCCCTAGTTCGGCTACAGCAGTGCAGTTCTTAAACTCGAGGTATCACCTGAGGATCAGTGCCCCCAGCCTTCTTTAGTTAGCCTTATAAGGCTAACTAACTAAAATATCAACTAACCAATCGTTAGGTCAACTGTACCCCATTGACGATTGGTTAGGTTAGCTTGTGCTATTTTTGTTAACCTTACAAAGCTCACTAAAGAAGGCTGGGGGCCCTGATCTTCGTGATCCCTCTAGTAATAAACCTGTTGTATGTGATTTGTGTGAAATTGAATCAGACTGAGTATATTGACAAGCCGAAGTAATGAGTTAATCGAAAATGACTGACTACTTCTAAATATCTACGTGTATAGGATGAGCGTGTAGTCGCTCAACCCAGAATTTTTTTTTTTTTTTTTTTCACGATCACCCTATACAACCGGCAACTTTTGAACAACTTCCTTTGAAGATTCACAAAGTCCTATTACTGAATTTTCATTTCTAGGATTTGGTAAAAGATCTGAAGAGCGAATTGAGCGGAGTATTCGAGAAAGTGATTTTATCCTTGTTGAAACCTTTGCCGTTGTTCTTCGCCGAACAAATAAAACTTGCCACTGAAGCTCCAGAAACAGACGAGACTGCTCTCGTCGAAATATTTTGCACTCGGGACGATACATTGATAAAGTAAGTGTACAATTTGAACAGCATTTCATAAATTGCTCCATAATTGATTCGGCTGAACATTAACTTAACAGGCTTTTTTTTTTTTTTTTTCTTAAATCAATCTGAATTAGTTCATTCTAGATGTTATACTGGAAAATTTTTCTTATCAGGACAATCAAAGAATCTTTTGAAAACAAATACGAGAAATCGGTTGAAGAAATGGTATGTAAAACTTCGGTAGCCTTCGATAAAACTCTTGTGAGCATCCTTTCTCTCTGTAGAGACGATACAAAGTACTCTCCTTCTGAAGTAGCCGACGAGCTGTGCAATGAAGGTATGTGATTTTAGGTTATGGTCTGTATTAGATGGCTTCGCATTGGTCTGTATAAAAGCGAAACCTACATTTCGTGGCCGTCATTTTGTCACTAATGTTTAAGGATAGTAATTAATATTTATCCAAATATCTGAACATTTTTGGCTGTTAATAGGCTCATAGTATATTTAAAATATATTAGGAAGTCTCTTCACTTAGAACACTCGTAATGAATACTAAATAAGGAAACCTCTTAAGCTTGTCACACTTAGATATTCAAGCTCGATGAAACGTCTGTTGGAAGAGTGATTGAGATTGGCTGTGAATCGGAATGCTTTAATAGTTTTTAATTTAATACAAATAACCAGTTAGTTTTTCTTGCAGAAGTGGATGAAGACTCTATTCGCAAAATACTTTCTTCCTATTCCTTCTTTTTCCTGAAGCGTGTCTTCAAATTGTATTTTGAAAAAACGGGACAGCATTTCAATGAACTTATAGAAAAGAAATGTTCAGGAGATTCTAAAGCTGCATTCAACGCAATTTGTAAGTTGCTACTCGCTGGTTAACCTTTGAGAACATCAGTTAACTTTTATATTAACTTCTAACGGAAAAACGTGCACCAACAATGCACAAATTTGTTAGTTCTGAACTAATGTTTCTTAAACTTCATGCCTTTTTAGATTTGTCATCCAAATGTCTACAAGAATTCTTCGCGCATGCTTTACACGACGCGATGAAAGGTCTCGGCACTGATGATTGGGCTTTGATTAGGATTATTGTATCGAGATGCGAGATAGACTTAGGTACAATAAAAGAAAAATATGCAGAGATATTTGGAAAAGATTTAATTGAAGAAATTAAGGTGCTTATTTTTTCATACTTCATCCAAACGACGATAATTTCTTGAATAATTTTAATTCTATAGTGAATTTCCTTAATACTTCAAATTTGAAGTTGATAAATGAACTTTATTCATTCAAATAATTAGTGTTTTTTATTCTTCCAGAGTGATACTTCTAAAGACTATGAAAAGGCATTACTGAATCTACTTGGAGAAAGTTCGAAGTAACTCTTGGATCAGCACGTGTTTACTGTAAAAATTTTCAGAACAAACTAGTGATTTATAGAACATCAATAACCTGGATTTGGGTTGTTATAAAATGTACAGCGAGCTATTAATATAATACTTTAAATGACTGACTAGTACTGTTATTTCCTTTGTTCTATATAGCTGCAAGAGCGAAAGGTTCCTTTTAACCCTAGACTGTGTAGGTCTAATTTTTTAACATTTAAAAAGTGCTTGAGTACCTGCTACCGCACCTAATACTATAAGTATTACTTTAATTATTGAATGGTTCTACTTGAGCATCGAAACCTGAGTCAATAAAGCTGTCAATGAATTCACCACCACCCACTACAAAATCCATTTAAACCCACAATCATTAATGACCTAAAAGGATTTTTGCAGTTGCCTTGTACAGTGCTTAGCCTTGTACAGTGCTTAGCCTTGTACAGTGCTTAGCCTTGTACAGTGCTTAGCCTTGTACAGTGCTTAGCCTTGTACAGTGCTTAGCCTTGTACAGTGCTTAGCCTTGTACAGTGCTTAGCCTTGTACAGTAGGGTGGAGCGAAAAATACTTTTTTTCTAGTATGAAGTTCTAATAGTGATTAAAAGTTGCATTTAGTGGACGATATATATCTGCCAAAAATATGAGTTCATTTGTTTAATATTTTCAGCTGCCACCAGGGGGCTAAAGTTAACACAATTTTGGGTAAAAAGGAAAAAATGCTTCTATTTTAGGTTTATCAAACTATTATAAAATTTTATCGTAGAATTATCTAATAGTTTGATTAAGATTCATAAATGATAAGAATTCGTTTTGTAAAAATGCCTTTTTATATGCTTAATATCTTCAACTGCCACAAGAGGGCTGAATTTAACTTAAAAATGACAATTAAGTATGATTCTGTATTTACTTGAAAAACGGAACAATAATAAATTAGGATCTCTCTCTCTCCTTTATACTGGCTTAAGACAGTTAAGAAACGTTATTTCGTGCCTTAGCGGAGTTACCACCCTTTCCCCAACCAACCTCCCTCTAGAAAGGGTTCTTGCTGAAGACTATTTAGTAATTTGCTTTTTTGTCAAATTTTGGCTGTTTTTTCCTTGATTCTAATGTAGCACGAATCCAACCGTCTCTGTTTGTAGGTCCGCAGACTGATCCAGCAGCGTCTGTAACGAGCTTGACGCATCTCTCTACGGCTTGTGTATGACATGGAAACTGAAATAATTATGAATGAAGAGTAGTACCATGTTTGATGCATGATTCAATATCATCAAGAGAAACTCCTTTGGTTATCGGTGGTTCTGCTATCTGAAAATCTTGCCACATAATGAGATCTGTATAGTCTTTGGCATAAAAATTTATTTCTGGCACCTTAAAATACCTGATAACATCTGTTTCTTGAATGCATGCCCTTGCTTTTATGATACGCCTAAATCCCAACTGACGCACATGCTCCCTTTCATCAGCTATCATGGCAATGAGAATGTTTTCTTGATTTGCGTAATATGCATTTCGCTGAATGACTGAGTCATGTACTCTCCTAAGCTCTTCACGGAGATACCGGCTTCTTGCAATCATATGCCACATATGTTTAGCACCATATTGGCATAATGGTTTACGCTTTATCTGAAACCACATCGGTGCGTATACCCTAACAATGAAAGTAGCTAATTCTTGTAAATTGCCTGAAGGATTCTGTGCTTGCATATAACCGCAGAGCCCTGTTTGCTGTGGTGAGCCACCTTGAATGTGATATATTGCCTGGACTCTTATGACTAAGAGTCTCTGAGAATGTTACACTTGATATAGCCTTGTGAATTTCAAGAAGGTATTTCTGGTCAGTACTTATGTCATCTACATCAACTTCACACATGTCCTCTTGAATTTCAATGGGTTTGAAGTCAACTATGGGAAGCTTTTCACAGTGAAAGTGCTCGGCCAATTTCTCCTGAAAATGCTCTTGGTCCAGTAGTGGTACCATCCAAGTGATGAAACAGATGGCGCAATGGAAGTTCATGAAAGTGTAAAAGGCATATCAGCCACTGCAATGGCTTATTAAAGGCTTCTTCCAGTAATCTTATTGTGCCTCCAATACTAC
Source organism: Bathynomus jamesi (assembly GCA_023014485.1). Classification (NCBI taxonomy): domain Eukaryota; kingdom Metazoa; phylum Arthropoda; class Malacostraca; order Isopoda; family Cirolanidae; genus Bathynomus; species Bathynomus jamesi. The sequence continues at coordinate 14,936 of JAJOZX010011751.1, read as the reverse complement.
CAGTGTTAACCACTGTCGAATCACAGCCAACTGCAACGATGTTCCCTATATCAACATTCCTTTCTTTCAAGCAATTCACTAGCGCTGTGCAAATGTATTTAGCTTTGCCACTGGAAGGTGTCACATGTGCAAAGTACAGAGAGTGTGGTTCAGATATTATGCTGATATGCTCTTCGCGTTTGGTTCTTTGGTGGTTAGAGCCATCACACTCCTGGACTTGAATCATTGTTTTATCCTTTCTGCCATCAAAGTATAATCCCCGCATGGTTTTTGGCTCTCCTATCTGTTGTAGTTCCTTTCTCTGTTTTTGTCTTTCACGTCTTAGCTTACTTCTGTCTATAATATTCCCTTTGTCTTCGGGAGTAACCATTTTAAGATCTGCCAATACTGCAGAAGCAATAGCAGCCCCAGCTCTGTCCGACATTTTAAATCTATCACAAGTAATTGCTAATGAAGGCAGTGGCTCACGCATCTGTTGTTCTGATATTACATATTGAGTCGAGGTTGTATCTTCCTCATCTTCAGATATATCCTAGTTGTTGAAGTTCACTTGTCTGTTTCGATTTGTAAGTTGGACGTATTGGTTATAGCAGCACTAGTTGTTTGTGAGGATTCCAGACGTGCTTTTTCCATTTCCTTTCGATGTTCTCTTGCTTGTAATCGTCTTGTGTGTGTTGTCAATGCTTCCTATCACCATTATTCTGCGTGTTCGTTGGTCATTTAAAAAATCCTGCTCTTTTGGAGGGACTTTCTTACTCTTTTCACATGAGCATCTCCTAAACTCCTTACATTTGCAGGTGCAGATGTCAAACAAAGTGCATTTTGAAGAGTTTTCAAATTCTTCAAGCTGATTTTTGTACTTAGGCTGATCCTTGCGTGACTTGTATGACTTTAATAAGGACCTGTATTTATCATGGTACACTCGCATCATCTGTAAAACGCGTGTATGTGAAACTATTGGCAAAGAGGCCTTCTTCCAAATATTTTCTACCTTTTTGGAAACTGCCTCTGCTATTTCAGAAAATGAAGGCTCCTTGTTATTCATCTGCTCCTTCACTAAATGTTTTGTGAACAGGTAATTTTTCATAATGCAGTTATACTGTAAGTTGGTAGTTGCATATCACTCATCTCACAAGGTACTTCAAATATGGCACACTTCATATGACGCGTTCGGTGGAGAAGGGGCGAACACCACAAAATTCGAAAAATGAGTTTTTTGTCGTATAATTATCCTTTAAAACCTTTGCTTTACCTATGCAAAAAATTAGATGTTAGTCTGCACTCTTTCACGGTAAAATTTAGGTTTTAATGTATCTCAGAGAAATTCACTCCGCATCATTGCTTCACATTGAACACATCTATCTACTTTCTGGTCACTCGACAATGCCCTGTGATGCTCAATTTGGCCAAATTGAACAAAATATAAAAAATAATTACAGCAATATTATTTACACCAAAAAAGATTATGTTACGGCCATAACTACAGCCGTTTCGCAGCGCTTCCTAGTTGTAGAAATGAAACAGGCTGATTTTCTCGATTTTGACGTCCTAAAAACGTGCATTGTCATTAGGAAATCAACAACTACTAAATTTACAGATGCAAGAAAGTTAATATTTGACTTTCAACACAAAGAAGGCTACGTAATATCTACTGCATACCGCACAACCCCAGATAATAGCCATCCCGTCAGACTGCAGAAAGGGAAAAAATCCTACAGGAAAAAATAAAAGATCTCAGAATTATCAGACCTAATGCCTGCAACTGCAGTGAACTATTATACAAGATTGTTAAAGGAACTGGAAGAAACCGAAACAGTTGAAGCAGGTAATACAACATTCGACGAAGAGGACCAAATAATGGATTACACCAGTTAACATCAGAAGCTATCAATAAACAATATTGTAAAATTTCTTGGCGTTTTATTATATCGACATATTACACAACAATATTTTACTCAAATATGTGTTCAAATTCATACAACATTTCAATAAACCGGAAAAATACAAAGGTTTAAAGTTTACAAACTTTAACTGCATTTTGTGGCATAATTCGAAAATGTTGCGTTCGCCCCTTCTCCACCGAACGCGTCATATGTTCTCTAGTGAAATGTTTATATTTAGTATTTGATGCCATAATATTTTTAAGAAAAATTCACAATCACAAAATATCCTGTAACATCAAAACATTATATAATAATATATAATATATTTTATAAGTATATATTATATAAATATATAATATATTATATAAATAAACTAAAATTATATAATACATTATAACAAGCATTTTATAATAAAATCAATATCTCTATATAAATCACTTTAAAATAGTTTTATAATATTCCGATCATATTAAAAATCTCTCCGATCAACTGAGCGACTAGGCCTACTACCTAAGACGACAAGTGTTAACACACTGTTCTAATGTCTCACAGAAAGAAATTCCTTCACACCAAAACCCTCCCCCACAACCCTCCCCAAACCCTCCCCCACAACATTCAGTCTAGTCTCAACATGACTCAGTTACTCTAAATTGTGTGAAATTCAGCTCTCTTGTGGCAGCTGAAGATATTAAGCATATGAAAAGACATTTTTACAAAACGAATAGCTATCATTTAAGAATCTTAATCAAACTATTAGATAATTCTAAGATAAAATTTTATAATAGTTTGACAAACCTAAATTAGAAGCATTTTTTTCCTTTTTACACAAAATTGTGTTAACTTTAGCCCCATGGTGGCAGCTGAAAATTTTAAACAAATGAACTCATATTTTGGCAGGCATATTTCGTCCACTAAATGCAACTTTTAATCACTATTAGAACTTCATACTAGAAAAAAAGTATTTTTCGCTCCACCCTATAATGTACAGTGCTTATAAGAAGACTTACGCCTCTGTCTCGTCCCAAGCTAGTCTGTTAGGTATGAAATGGGCGGTCCTTATGGCAGCTTGAGGTGTTCGGGTTGGTGCACATAATTGCTCTAACCCCATCAATGACGTCACATTATCTTTGTGTTAATCACACTATCTATTTATATATGGAGACATACTGTACATAGATATACAGGGTGTCTCAAAAGTCACTATTTCGGTGACGACAGATGTTTTTTAAAAAATGCTATGCTGGCATAAAGATGTGTACTTCTGGTGCAAATTTGTGTTTAAAAAAAGTTAATTGGTTTCTTTCGAATTTTGTGTAATTTATAAATTCATCTTGACATGCTTGAACAATTCCTCGAACCTCAACTTCTTACAGATGGCATTCTTGACACAGTAGTTTTTCAGCAGGATGGAGCACCGTGCCATTATGCAATAATTGTACGTGATTATCTTGACAGACGCTTCCCCGGTCGCTGGATTGGTCGTGGAGGAACACAACCATAGGCAGCACGTTCACCCGATTTAACACCATTAGATTTTTTCGCCTGGGGTTTCATTAAGTCTAAGGTGTACACTGGTAGAAGAATTAGTGATGTAGCCGAACTTCGAAATCGTATTACCGATGCAGTTCAGAAAATAACCTCAAATGCTGGAAAGTGTGTTCCGGGAAACAACTTATCGCTTTGAGCTCTGTAGAGACACTGATGATCGCTTTGTGGAGACAGATAAATAAATAGCACTAATTCTTTGTGGCACTTACTTTGAAATAATATATCTTTCATGTCTTAAACCAGTTTTTCGTAATTCCCATTATTTTTCAAAATAGTGACTTGAGACACCCTGTATATAGAGTATGCAGGGGATAACGTGTCAGTCCCAGCTATGGTAGTTGTCTTACAATTAACAGTCCCAAGTGCAAGTTACGTTAACACCTCCACATAAACTACCCTAGACTAAAATAACATACGTGAAGCCCTTACCCAGAAACCATTCAAAAGGTGTGATTTAAAGTTCTGTATGTCTTTCTCTCTCAAGGAGGTAGAGAAGGTGCGCGTGGCTAGTCAGAGGACTGCGATCGTTGTCCACGCTGGTGGCAACGACTTGTTCCTAAAAGGTGGTGGGGTAGGTACTGAAGGGATCATCACCGAGATCGTGTCTTGCGGATGATTTAAAACTGAAGACAGACGGGGGAATGTTAATGGGTATTTTACCGCGAATGAATGAGTTACCACGCGCTCAGTAAGGTCATTGGCATCAACGAGAGGGTGCAAGACTTGTTCGTCCAGCTGGGTGTCAGGTTTATTGACCCGTTCAACGCATTTTCGGGTAGGTGGGACCTTTGCCAGAGGGATGGTGTCCACCTCAATAACAAGGGTAAAGGTGTGCTAGGCGCGCTGCTCGACCGGCACCTATACAGAATGGTGAGGTCGAGTCCGGGGAGAGATGATGGGCCCCACCGGGAGGGATGATGATGAGCCGGTGGCGGACGTACCTTCAACTGAAGGGTGCGTCCAGGTACAGGTGGGTGATCCTCCTACGTTGGAGGCGGCTCAGGTTCCTGCGGAAGTTGCCCCTTCATAGTGAGGGGCTCTTTAACTCCCGACAACCCTGGCTGTTCGGGAAACGGGTCGTGCTAGGGGGCGGTCAGAATAGGGAAGGCTCCCTCCGTGCAATGCTTTTTAATCCTAGGTTGATTAGGAACAAGTTTTGCGAACTACGGGCGCTCTTAGCATCAGAATACCAGGATGCCGTTGCTATGACCGAGTCCTGGATTCATACTGATCGTAGGGACTACGGTGGGGAGTTCGAAATTCCCGGGTATAGAATGTGTCGTAAAGATCGCACCCGTGGGGAGGGGGGTTGGGTACGAATATACGTCAGGGACACGTTGAGTCCGGTTGACTGCCAGTTCCGGTCGGAACGGGAGCTGCTTGGCGTCGATCTGAACGTGGGAGGGACGAACTATAGGTTAATCTTGGTGTACAGACCTCCGCATCTCCTCCTCGAGGAGGATACAGCCCTGTACACCGAACTCAGTAGCCTGCTAGGGGATAAGGTGTGTGTAGTTTTAGGAGACTTCAACTGTCGCGGCATAAAGTGGGAAGACAGGACTACTGATGCTGAAGGGAGGAGGCTAGTTAACTTTGCTGATGAGAACGAAAGAGAGAGAACCTAAAGGAATTGGCAGCCAATTTCTCTAGAATCCCACGACTCGGGACCGGAGGGCTGTCACCCCAAGTATAAAGTTTACAACACCCAGAAGAAACGTGCATAAACTTTATACCCCCTGCGGAGAAAGAGAGGGAGAGAAAGAGAGAAAAAGAGAGAGAAAGAGTTACAAGGAGTTACAAGGAAAAGAAGTACCTCAAAAGGCCTTGCGGCCTATACCGAAGAGGTACCAATGCCAACGGGTGCCACGGAAAATTTTCTATACACTCAAATAGTGTGCAAGATTTGGTCTAACCTTTTCTTCAAATGATCCACAGAGGAACTGTTCACAACTTCTGAAGGTAACCTGTTCCATGTGTCACAGATCTTATACGTAAAGTAATTCCCACACACACTAGTCCTAAACCGTTTCAAATCCAACTTCCAACCATTGTTGCGAGTTGGGTTATCATTTAAACTAAACATACTTCTAAAATCGACATCGTTGAACCCGCGTAAGAGCTTGAAAACCTCGATCAGGTGACCGCGCAGCCTCCGAGTTTCAAGCGAAAACAAGTTCAGGGCGCGTAACCGTCGATTTTAGCCCATATGCCTAACGGAAGGGATTAACTTTATGACCCTCGCCTGCACTCGCTCCAGCCTCTCAATATCTTTCCTGAGGGTGGGCGAGCAGAACTGCACAGCATACTCCAGGTGCGGCCGAACCAGGGAATTGTACAGAGAGAGCACAATCTCCTAGTTCCGAAACTGAAATTGCCTCCTGATATAACCCAATAGTTCCTGGGCTTTCTTTTCCACCTCTACGCACTGTTTCGTAAAGTTAAGGTCGCTGCTAATTAGCACACCCAAGTCCTTTTCTAAATCAGTCACCTCGATATGACTCCCCAACATCGAGTAGTCCGACTTGGGATTGGCATAGCCAATGTGCATCACTTTGCATTTCCCCAAGTTAAATGGCATTTGCCATTTTTCGGACCACTCTCCTATCCTACCTAGGTCCGCACGCAGTTCCTCGATCGCTTCGGGCGTCCCAACATTGGCCCCAAGCTTGGTGTCATCAGCGAATTTGGCGATCCGACTGACGATGCCACCGTCGATATCATTTATGTAAATGATAAACAACAGTGGCCCCAAAACGGAACCCTGAGGAACCCCACTAGTGACCGAGGCCCAACCCGAACTAGCCCCTTTAATTACAACCCTCTGCCGCCTATTCTTCAGCCAATTTCCAATCCACCTACCTACTTCCCCAACGATACCCAGAGCGCGCACTTTCGCCATTAGCCGGCGGTGAGGTACCTTATCAAAGGCTTTCTGAAAGTCGAGGCAAAGTATATCAATCGCCCTACTCTTATCATACTCACTCAACATGGCGTGGAAAAACTCGAGCAAGTTGGTGAGATACGACCTATGCCGTCTAAACCCATGTTGGGAGTCCCCAAGCAGCTTATAGGAATCCAAATGGTCAACGATCCTATCCGCTATTATCCCCTCTAATAATTTACCTACAACTGTAGTGAGACTAATGGGACGATAGTTCCCTGGACTTTCGTGATCCCCTTTCTTAAAGATAGGGGGTCACGTTGGCTTCCCTCCAGTCACCAGCCACCTGGCCTGTCTCCAACGATTTGTTGAAGACTGTAGCCAGGTGGGGAGCCACCTGGTCGCGCACTTCTCGCAACACTCTGGGGAGAAATTGGTCTGGCCCAGGAGCCTTAAACGGGCTCAGTTTGTCTATTCTATCGGCAACGACTGTAGCGGTACATCGAACACTATCCAGGCCAGCACCTTCGTGCCTCACGCCTGGCTCAGGGATGATGCGGGTATCCTCCCTGGTGAACACTCCCGCAAAATACTCGTTAAGCACATTAGCGATGACCGCGTCGGAGGTCCGCAGAACGCCGCTTCGCTCCTTTAACGGTCATGCTTCTAATGGGCTTTCTACTATTAACATAACTGAAGAACTCCTTAGGGTTCCCCTTGCAGAGGCTTGCCACCCGTAGTTCTTCGTTACGTTTCCTAGCCTAACCTTCGCCTTCACTTCCCTACACAGGCGGACATACGCTTCAGTGTTCTCATGGGAACGATTGGCCTTCGCCCTCCTATACGCTACTTTCCTATTTCGGATAGCCGAAGCGATGTCACGATTGAACAACTTAGGCTGCGTTGAAGCAGGGGTGACCGGTTTTGAGGGTATGGCAGCAGACTGCAGCACCATAAACTCGTCCCGGAATACACTCCACACTCCCTCAACATCGCCGCCGACCTCTAACCCCATCTCTCCTACGCTATCCCTGAGGCTAACAAAGTTCGCCCGCCGGAGATCGAGCTTACTGCCTCTCGAGTTACTACGCTTCACCCGAGGGACGCACACACAGAACCTAATAAGACCATGATCACTCCCGCCCAACGATTCGTCAACGGTGAGGCCAGTGACGAGGTTGTCTTCGGTCGTGAATACTAAGTCCAGAACGCTTTCGCCTCGTGTAGGCTCGTTGACCCACTGAGTGAGGAAGTTTTCATCAGCAAAATCAACTAGCCTCCTCCCTTCAGCATCAGCAGTCCTGTTTTCCCACTTTATGCCGCGACAGTTGAAGTCTCCTAAAACTACACACACACCCTATCCCCTAGCAGGCTACTGAGTTCGGTGTACAGTGCTGTATCCTCCTCGAGGAGGAAATGCGGAGGTCTGTCCACCAAGATTAACCTATAGCTCGTCCCTTCCACATTCAGATCGACGCCAAGCAGCTCCCGTTCCGACCGGAACTGGCAGTCAACCGGACTCAACGAGAGAGAGAGAGAGAGAGAGTTACAAGGAGTTACAAGGAAAAGAAGTACATCAAAAGGCCTTGCGGCCCATACCGAGGAGGTACCAATGGCAACAGTACCAGGGAAAATTTTCCACACCCTCAAATAGTGTGCAAGATTTGGTCTAACCTTTTCTTGAACTGATCCACAGAGGAACTGTTCACAACTTCTGAAGGTAACCTGTTCCATGTGTCACAGATCTTATACGTAAAGTAATTCCCACACACACTAATCCTAAACTGTTTCAAATCCAACTTCCAACCATTGTTGCGAGTTGGGTTATCATTTAAACTAAACATGCTTCTAAAATCGACATCGTTGAACCCGCGTAAGAGCTTGAAAACCTCGATCAGTTGACCGCGCAGCCAGAGACAGAGAGAGAGAGAGAGAGAGAGAGAGAGAGAGAGAGAGAGAGGAAGAGAGAGAGAGAGAAAGAGAGAGAGAGAGTTACAAGGAGTTACAAGAAAAAGAAGTACCTGAAAAGGCCTTGCGGCCCATACCGAGGAGGTACCAATGGCAACGGGTGCTAGGGAAAATTTTATACACACTCAAATAGTGTGCAAGATTTGGTCTAACCTTTTCTTGAAATGATCCACAGAGGAACTGTTCACAACTTCTGAAGGTAACCTGTTCCACGTGTCACAGATCTTATACGTAAAGTAATTCCCACATGCACTAGTCCTAAACCGTTTCAAATCCAACTTCCAACCATTGTTGCGAGTTGGGTTATCATTTAAACTAAACATGCTTCTAAAATCAAGATCGTTGAACCCGCGTAAGAGCTTAAAAATCTCGATCAGTTGACCGCGCAGCCTCCAAGTTTCCAGCGAAAACAAATTCAGGGCGCGTAACTGTCGATTGTAGCTCATATGTCTAACGGAAGGGATTAACTTTGTGGCCCTCGCCTGCATTCGCTGCAGAGAGAAAGAGAGAGAGAGAGAGAGAGAGAGAGAGAGAGAGAGAGAGAGAGAGAGAGAGAGAGAGATTCATATCAGGAGAACGTGGTGGCTATGGTGTCGGAGAATTAAATATAAGTGATGTAGATGTATTAGGGGTAACCAGTGGTAATTTTACATACGTTAGTGATATGAGTGGCACCACCAGGTGGATTGATCATTGTCTCACCAGTAATAATCTAAAGGATCGAATTGTTAGAGTTGTCATTCTGCATGATTTCCTTCTTTCTGATCATAGACCATTAGAACTATTAATTAATTTTACCAATTTATGCGAAACACGACATAACAAGAACTCAATGGGTAAGAATAATCGCGTCGATTGTTAGTGATTTCCGTTTCATTTCAGTCATTTCCTACAAAGCTAACCAATATCTAGTAAGCCACGCTCTCACAAAATTTCATACTTTTTTAAATCGGTGAGACGTCAGTGAAACTATAAATTTACAGAAATTACTACAGCCATCCAAAGTTTGAATTTCACATCCAAAATCAGTGAAACCAAAATTATGAAGCTGCACCAAAGCTGCTTACCTACACTATATCTAATTGGTCCACGCTCCCATTTTAGTAGGTAAATAGTTTCATATGAACGTTCTGAACAGAAATTTTAAAACCAAGGAGAGTATAACATTTACTTTAAGCTCACCAGTCACTTACATTTTGAGTGCAAATTTAAAAACTTGGACTCAAGCTTCACAAATTTGGACTTGCTGACTTTGGATATCTGGATAGCGATGGTATTTTCATAAATACTGTATATAGTCTTACTGGCTTTTCATCCATTACAAAAATGTATGAAATTTTGTAAGAATGTAGCCTAACTAGATAAAAGTACTCCTTCGCTAAGTTTTTATTTCACTAACTTTAACATTTTGGTTATTTCAAGTTGGCACCAAAACCGTAACTTTAATCCTTAATAATATTTCCTTTTACATGAAATTACACGTACACAATTTCACATTTCGTTTATACACTACTAGAAACACACACACACACACACACACACACACAACACACACACACACACATACACTGTGTACCGTTTAACAGTTTGGTGTACTGTTGAAATATTGTTTTATGTCTGATCGTTTCGATTCTGACACCAAGTTTGAATGTACGAGTATTTTCCTTCCTCTCCTTATGCCGCGTCCTCCTACACTTCATCGCCATATTTTCACATGCAACATACCTGCCTTCAAAGATATTACTACGGCAACCCATACAGTTACTAGTGATTCAGGACTCTTCAGTCTTCCTTCTTCGGTCTATAAATTTAATGTTGTTTCGGAAAAATTGCCTATCTAATTTTGATCTTTGGCTTAAAAAATTTAAACCTTTCTTCTAAAACAAACGCTTCGTTGATTTCGCAGAGATCAGCGCCTCAAAATTAATTGCTACATGTCCAAAGCTACAAGCAGCTACACGTGGAATTGTTTCAGAGAAACTGTTATTTAAAACTAAGGAGATAACAGTGACAAACAACTCCTTACGGCGATAGGAAAAGTTTTTTGAACTTTGCATTATTTCACAATCTGCAAAAAAAAGCTACATTGCCTGCAGCTACAAATTCAATTACCAATAGTTACGATTCCACTTTATCATACATCAAGCTGTATGGCGAATCTTGGGCTCACATTGTAATGTTCATCAGCCCACCAACAAACAAATAAAGGGAATTGTCAAGAATTGTGCTTCTTTGCTGACACCATGCCTAGGTCAACATTTTCGTCTTTGTCTTTGAACTGGTATCTTTCCTTCCTGCTGGGAGTTCTCTTTCATTCAGCCTGTCTCAGAGAAGGGTGACCGCTCTCAACCCTCCAACTATCGTCCAACTGCTTTGATTTCTTGCTTTTCTAAAGTTTTTGAATATATCCTTAATAGGGAGATTCTTAAACATCTCTCTTCTCACAATCTTCATTCAGATCGTCAGTATGGGTTCCGCAAGGGACGGTCTAATGGCGATCTCCTTGCATATATCTTTGACTCTTGGTCACCCTTCTTTCGATATTTCGGTGAAACCTCTGCCATTGCGCTAGACATATCAAATTCTTTTGATAGAGTCTGGCACAAATTTTTAATATCCAAACTGCTCTCTTTCGGTTTTCACTTCTTTTATTTGTGCTTTCATGTCTAATTTCTTTTCTGGCCGATCTATAGCTGCGGTTGTAGATAACCACTGTTCTTCTCCTAAAGCTATTAGTAGTTGTATTCATCATGGCTCTGTCCTGTCATCGACTCTTTTCCTTATATTTATCAATGATCTTTTGCGTCGCACTGCCTGTCCTATCCAGTCCTATGCCGATGATTCCACTCCTCACTTCTTCACCCACTTCACAAAACGTCCCTCACAACAATCACTCCATGCTTCGCGTAGGACGGCTGTGGTCACCTAACCTCTGCTATTTCTACTATCTCTGATTGGAGCAGTGAAAACCTTGTGACTTCCAATGCCTCAAAACCTTAGTTCCTTCATCTGTTTACTCGCCACAATCTTCCACACAACTACCCCCTTACTTTCAGCAATACACAACTGAATCCTCTCACATCTCTTACATTCTTGGTGTTTCCTTTTCTCGTTATCTTTCGTGGAAAGATCACATATGCTCTCTCCCTAAAACAATTTCTAAGAGGTTAGGTGTGCTGGACTGGCTTTGCAGTTTCTTCATCCCTATTCAGTTATGTCTCTGTACAAGGGTCTTTTCCTCCAGTGGATGGAGTACGTTTCTTATGTGTTGGATGGCTCAATCCACACAGATTTACTTGACCAGGTGAAATCAAAGGCTTTTCGTCTTATCAATTCTTTACTGTCTTCAATCCCTCTCTCTTCGTCGCAATGTTGACTCACTCTCTCTTTTCTATTGCTATTATAACGGCCAATGCTCTTCTGAACTGCACGTCTCCTCCTTTAAGAAGAGCATGCTTACCAGACTTTCGACACATTCTCATTCCTTTTCTCTCCAACCCTCTAACCCAAGGGTGGGCGTTTTTACGGGCATTCGCCCTTGTGTCCTCTTTCCTACATAAAAATGAAAGTTATTTGCTTCCAACCTGAATTCAAGTCACCTTTAATAATTCTCTGGAATTCGTTCGCATAATTAACAATAATTGTTTAGATTTAACACTTCCATTTTGAATTAGATTTTTAGATTTATTAGTTTTGTTGATACAGGCAGCACTGCCACTCTCATTAAACAGTCTTGTATAAACAAAATTTAGGTGTATCCCTCAAATTTTGACAATAACGCCACTCAGATTTCATTGCGAAAATTCTCAAAATCTGTTCATGTGTATTATGGTCACACTTGACGAGTCATTTGTTTGTGTAACCTCTAAACATTGATGGGTACTTCTATACTTTCATCTCATTTTCATTTTCGTCTAAACCTTGCACAGATTATCGATGTTGCTCTTCCTACTCTCCTTTGCACTTCATATCTTGTTGATATTTAACTCAAAGCTTCGTTCCTTCATTTCCATACCCACTTTAGTACTTATAGTTTGCAAAATTAATGAATTATCTTTCGAGATGGCATCCTCCTCGGGTGGATGCCAGTGGGCATCGAAACTGTTTTGGAAATAAACTCTGTCTATTAGAGTGGGTTTTTATCTTCCTGTTCATATGTATTATGGTCACACGTGACCAGTCATTTGTTTGTGTAACCTGTAAACATTGAGAGGTACTTCATTTTCTTTTTGTCTGAACTTTACACAGATCATCGTTGTTACACTTCGTACCCTCCCTTACACTTCATGTCTTCATATTTAACTCGAAGCTTCCTGCCTTCATTTCCATACCGACTTTAGTTCTAATATTTTGCAAAATTAATGATTTAATTTTAGAGGTGGAGAGAGAGAGAGTAACGTCATCCATTACATCATCATGTATCATGTCTGTAAATATTATTTCATGAATACTAACTTAAAATTAATTTAATGGGTACTAAAGCATTATGTCTTTAGAAGATATGCAGTAAATACCACTTCCCTCACTCGCTTTCACATACAGAATCCTCATAGATACACGTTCTCTTCTTGAGTGGAAGTATGGACATGTGCAAACTGAAATTTAAAATGAGAATGACATTTCTTTCAGTTTAAATCGAGCTTAATTAGTTAAAAGGTTATTCAAGAATTTATACGAAACAAAGTCGTTGTAAAAACTGTTTTAATGATGGTTGAGTTCGCAGAAGTTTGGAAATCTTGGTACGAAACGTATCTTCAAGAACTCGTTTTTAACAGGGTAATATTTTGTTTTCAAATTATAACTAATTTCAATAACTTTAGATATTTTTTTTTTTATTAGTAGTAGTAGCTGAAGTGGACCCTACAGGCTCACTTAAATAAGAACGCTGCTGGGGTCTTAGGCCTCAGTAATTCGGGTGCCTGCGGCCCCTCCAATTATTAGAGTTTATTAATTGTTCAATGAAACTATAGATAAAAATGCAGTCATGAAAATATTAAGCTTCGCAAATCAAAAGCTTATGACTTTCGTTGATGCGTAGTCTCTCTTAGCTAAAGTGTGTCCTACGAGCCCATTTAGCTAGACCAGCAATACTGTGGCCTTTGGCCCCCTCAATTAGTTTGGAGATCAAATGTTAAACTTCCCGAAAGTTCTCTTGATCTTAAAAGTAAATATAAAACTTTTATGTCCTTAATTTCTCTTCGAAATCTTTGGTATCAGATTTCAGCTTTTGAAATAAACTATTTTGAGGCACTACCTCAATTATATTATAGGTGAAGTTTCTAGTTTAAATTCTTGTGTACGCACTGTATTGAGGTTGTGAACTATTATTGTGTTCTTATACTTGAATTTGGTTAAATAAATTAAAACTGAAGACTTGTATTCACCTCCGTGTATTTCTAAATTTTTCATTTAAAATTCTAGTCTTCTATATGAAAGCTTTTTTAAACTTGGTGTCAAATAGGACTTGCTTTAAAAATCGTAGCTATTTGAAGCTAGTTTTAAGTAATGGTCATCTGGATCATGCATGGGTAGAATCAGTTTAGCGTCGTTAAACTTTTTTGGCGATATCCTATTTTGTCGTTCCAAATTCAACCAACCAAAAATAAACGGCACTCTAATACTTTAAAATTGTTAATACTGTCTGGTTAGGTTAACTAAGTCTTGATATTTTCGTTAGTTAAAACAAATGTAACGACTTAACCTAACTACTCGTCAAGCGCTTACAGTTGACCTAACTCTTTGGTATGAAAATAGGATATCTCCAAAAATTTTTACGACGCTAAACTGTGACTACCTATGCATGCAGCTAATGAAACGTACATCACTGTATAATTAATTAACTTTCTTTTCCATTCAGAATATATGTTGTCAAACTCCATTAACTTTAGTACTATGTGCCCGTTCTTTTCTTTAGTATTGTCCTGAGCTGAAAATGTTCAGAATGTTTCCGAAAATGTTTAATAGGTGCAAAATGTAAATGGACACGAGCTTAAATCCAATTAACTATACTAGAACCCCCTAACTGCTTAACTTGTAAGCATTTGAACAATCTGAAGTTTCCGTAATCCATCAAGTAATCTGAGATATCAGTGGCTATAATGACTACAAATTTTTTTATTTGGGTAATTAATATTCTAACTTTGCAGATATTAACAACTTTATTAGTGCAGATTAGATTTGTCATCGCAATTTACATAAGAAATGACTTGTAAATCTTATGTGTATGCATTTTGGGGGAAGAATTTTTTGGAAGTTTTCATTGAACTTGCGGATCTTTGCTAAAATTTCCCTTCAACATCGTACTTTGATTTTAACAGATATGAATCATTAACTTGAAAGGGGTACGAAGTCTTAAGGGTAAATAGTCTAACAAACTCTTCGACTTCTATATTTGCAGCGTCGAACACTATCTTGATATTTAAGATGCCATTTTTGCATTTGTTTTTACCTTCAGAAAAAACCAACTCTTTCTCCCTCGTGTGACTTTGATCCTTGGGAGGATGCTGTAACTTTGAATAAGTCTATGAAAGGGCTTGGAACTAATGAAGAAGGCATAATCACCATTCTAACCACGAGAACTAGAGACCAGAGGATTCAAATTCAAGAAAAATATGGAGAAATGTATGGCGTAAGTAACGGTGAAATCATGAATTGTG